>WNGS01097338.1:0-16425 GCA_020271785.1 Procambarus virginalis
CCCCGTAGACACAGTGGACCACAACCCCCGTAGACACAGTGGGACCACAACCCCCGTAGACACAGAGGGACCACAACCCCCGTAGACACAGAGGGACCACAACCCCCGTAGACACAGAGGGAAACAACCCCCGTAGACACAGTGGGACCACAACCCCCGTAGAATGAGGGACCACAACCCCGTAGACACAGTGGGACCACAACCCCCGTAGACACAGTGGGACCACAACCCCCGTAGACACAGAGGGACCACAACCCCCGTAGACCAGAGGGACCACAACCCCCGTAGACACAGAGGGACCACAACCCCCGTAGACACAGAGGGACCACAACCCCCCGTAGACACAGGGGGACCACAACCCCCGTAGACACAGTGGGACCACAACCCCCGTAGACACAGTGGGACCACAACCCCCGTAGACACAGTGGGACCACAACCCCCGTAGACACAGAGGGACCACAACCCCCGTAGACACAGTGGGACCACAACCCCCGTAGACACGAGGGACCACAACCCCCGTAGACACAGAGGGACCACAACCCCCGTAGACACAGAGGGACCACAACCCCCGTAGACACAGAGGGACCACAACCCCCGTAGACACAGAGGGACCACAACCCCCGTAGACACAGAGGGACCACAACCCCCGTAGACACAGTGGGACCACAACCCCCGTAGACACAGAGGGACCACAACCCCCGTAGACACAGTGGGACCACAACTCCCGTAGACACAGAGGGACCACAACCCCCGTAGACACAGAGGGACCACAACCCCGTAGACACAGTGGGACCACAACCCCCGTAGACACAGTGGGACCACAACCCCCGTAGACACAGAGGGACCACAACCCCCGTAGACACAGAGGGACCACAACCCCGTAGACACAGTGGGACCACAACCCCCGTAGACACAGTGGGACCACAACCCCGTAGACACAGTGGGACCACAACCCCCGTAGACACAGAGGACCACAACCCCCCGTAGACACAGAGGACCACAACCCCCGTAGACACAGTGGGACCACAACCCCCGTAGACACAGTGGGACCACAACCCCCGTAGACACAGAGGGACCACAACCCCCGTAGACACAGAGGGACCACAACCCCCGTAGACACAGTGGGACCACAACCCCGTAGACACAGTGGGACCACAACCCCCGTAGACACAGTGGGACCACAACCCCCGTAGACACAGAGGGACCACAACCCCCGTAGACACAGAGGGACCACAACCCCCGTAGACACAGAGGGACCACAACCCCCGTAGACACAGTGGGACCACAACCCCCGTAGACACAGAGGGACCACAACCCCCGTAGACACAGAGGGACCACAACCCCCGTAGACACAGAGGGACCACAACCCCCGTAGACACAGAGGGACCACAACCCCGTAGACACAGAGGGACCACAACCCCCGTAGACACAGAGGGACCACAACCCCCCGTAGACACAGAGGGACCACAACCCCGTAGACACAGAGGGACCACAACCCCCGTAGACACAGTGGGACCACAACCCCCGTAGACACAGAGGGACCACAACCCCCGTAGACACAGTGGGACCACAACCCCCGTAGACACAGAGGGACCACAACCCCCGTAGACACAGTGGGACCACAACCCCCGTAGACACAGAGGGACCACAACCCCCGTAGACACAGTGGGACCACAACCCCCGTAGACACAGAGGGACCACAACCCCCGTAGACACAGAGGGACCACAACCCCCGTAGACACAGAGGGACCACAACCCCGTAGACACAGTGGGACCACAACCCCCGTAGACACAGTGGGACCACAACCCCCGTAGACACAGAGGGACCACAACCCCCGTAGACACAGTGGGACCACAACCCCCGTAGACACAGTGGGACCACAACCCCCGTAGACACAGTGGGACCACAACCCCCGTAGACACAGAGGGACCACAACCCCCGTAGACACAGTGGGACCACAACCCCCGTAGACACAGAGGGACCACAACCCCCGTAGACACAGAGGGACCACAACCCCCGTAGACACAGAGGGACCACAACCCCCGTAGACACAGAGGGACCACAACCCCCGTAGACACAGAGGGACCACAACCCCCGTAGACACAGAGGGACCACAACCCCCGTAGACACAGTGGGACCACAACCCCGTAGACACAGAGGGACCACAACCCCGTAGACACAGTGGGACCACAACCCCCGTAGACACAGTGGGACCACAACCCCCGTAGACACAGTGGGACCACAACCCCCGTAGACACAGAGGGACCACAACCCCCGTAGACACAGTGGGACCACAACCCCCGTAGACACAGTGGGACCACAACCCCCGTAGACACAGAGGGACCACAACCCCCGTAGACACAGAGGGACCACAACCCCCGTAGACACAGGGGACCCAACCCCCGTAGACACAGAGACCACAACCCCCCCATAGACAAAGGGACCACAACCCCCGTAGACACAGAGGGACCACAACCCCCGTAGACACAGTGGGACCACAACCCCCGTAGACACAGAGGGACCACAACCCCCGTAGACACAGTGGGACCACAACCCCCGTAGACACAGAGGGACCACAACCCCCGTAGACACAGTGGGACCACAACCCCCGTAGACACCAGGGACCACAACCCCCGTAGACACAGTGGGACCACAACCCCCGTAGACACAGAGGGACCACAACCCCCGTAGACACAGTGGGACCACAACCCCCGTAGACACAGAGGGACCACAACCCCCGTAGACACAGAGGGACCACAACCCCGTAGACACAGAGGGACCACAACCCCGTAGACACAGGGACCACAACCCCCGTAGACACAGAGGGACCACAACCCCCGTAGACACAGAGGGACCACAACCCCGTAGACACAGAGGGACCACAACCCCCGTAGACACAGAGGGACCACAACCCCCGTAGACACAGAGGGACCACAACCCCCGTAGACACAGTGGGACCACAACCCCCGTAGACACAGGGGACCACAACCCCCGTAGACACAGAGGGACCACAACCCCCGTAGACACAGAGGGACCACAACCCCCGTAGACACAGAGGGACCACAACCCCCGTAGACACAGAGGGACCACAACCCCGTAGACACAGTGGGACCACAACCCCCCGTAGACACAGAGGGACCACAACCCCCGTAGAAACAGAGGGACCACAACCCCGTAGACACAGTGGGACCACACCCCCGTAGACACAGAGGGACCACAACCCCGTAGACACAGTGGACCAACCCCCCGTAGACACAGAGGGACCACAACCCCCGTAGACACAGAGGACCACCCCCCCCGTAGACACAGAGGGACCACAACCCCCGTAGACACAGAGGGACCACAACCCCGTAGACACAGAGGGACCACAACCCCCGTAGACACAGAGGGACCACAACCCCGTAGACACAGGGGACCACAACCCCCGTAGACACAGTGGGACCACAACCCCCGTAGACACAGAGGGACCACAACCCCCGTAGACACAGAGGGACCACAACCCCCGTAGACACAGAGGGACCACAACCCCCGTAGACACAGTGGGACCACAACCCCGTAGACACAGTGGGACCACAACCCCCGTAGACACAGAGGGACCACAACCCCCGTAGACACAGAGGGACCACAACCCCCGTAGACACAGAGGGACCACAACCCCCGTAGACACAGAGGGACCACAACCCCGTAGACACAGTGGGACCACAACCCCCGTAGACACAGTGGGACCACAACCCCCGTAGACACAGAGGGACCACAACCCCCGTAGACACAGAGGGACCACAACCCCGTAGACACAGAGGGACCACAACCCCCGTAGACACAGAGGGACCACAACCCCGTAGACACAGAGGGACCACAACCCCCGTAGACACAGAGGGACCACAACCCCCGTAGACACAGAGGGACCACAACCCCCGTAGACACAGAGGGACCACAACCCCGTAGACACAGAGGGAC
The DNA here is from genome assembly GCA_020271785.1 of Procambarus virginalis. Taxonomy (NCBI): domain Eukaryota; kingdom Metazoa; phylum Arthropoda; class Malacostraca; order Decapoda; family Cambaridae; genus Procambarus; species Procambarus virginalis. Next base: position 3,959 of record WNGS01097338.1, read on the forward strand.
CACAACCCCCGTAGACACAGTGGGACCACAACCCCGTAGACACAGTGGGACCACAACCCCCGTAGACACAGAGGGACCACAACCCCCGTAGACACAGAGGGACCACAACCCCGTAGACACAGAGGGACCACAACCCCCGTAGACACAGAGGGACCACAACCCCGTAGACACAGAGGGACCACAACCCCCGTAGACACAGAGGGACCACAACCCCCGTAGACACAGAGGGACCACAACCCCCGTAGACACAGAGGGACCACAACCCCCGTAGACACAGAGGGACCACAACCCCCGTAGACACAGAGGGACCACAACCCCCGTAGACACAGAGGGACCACAACCCCCGTAGACACAGTGGGACCACAACCCCCGTAGACACAGAGGGACCACAACCCCCGTAGACACAGTGGGACCACAACCCCCGTAGACACAGAGGGACCACAACCCCGTAGACACAGTGGACCACAACCCCCGTAGACACAGTGGGACCACAACCCCCGTAGACACAGAGGGACCACAACCCCCGTAGACACAGAGGGACCACAACCCCGTAGACACAGTGGGACCACAACCCCCGTAGACACAGTGGGACCACAACCCCGTAGACACAGAGGGACCACAACCCCCGTAGACACAGAGGGACCACAACCCCCGTAGACACAGAGGGACCACAACCCCCGTAGACACAGTGGGACCACAACCCCCCGTAGACACAGTGGGACCACAACCCCGTAGACACAGAGGGACCACAACCCCGTAGACACAGAGGGACCACAACCCCGTAGACACAGAGGGACCACAACCCCCGTAGACACAGTGGGACCACAACCCCCGTAGACACAGAGGGACCACAACCCCCGTAGACACAGAGGGACCACAACCCCCGTAGACACAGTGGGACCACAACCCCCGTAGACACAGAGGGACCACAACCCCCGTAGACACAGTGGGACCACAACCCCCGTAGACACAGGGACCACAACCCCCGTAGACACAGTGGGACCACAACCCCCGTAGACACAGTGGGACCACAACCCCCGTAGACACAGAGGACCACACCCCCGTAGACACAGAGGGACCACAACCCCCGTAGACACAGAGGGACCACAACCCCCGTAGACACAGTGGGACCACAACCCCCTAGACACAGAGGGACCACAACCCCGTAGACACAGAGGGACCACAACCCCCGTAGACACAGTGGGACCACAACCCCCCGTAGACACAGAGGACCACAACCCCCGTAGACACAGAGGGACCACAACCCCCGTAGACACAGTGGGACCACAACCCCCGATACACAGAGGGACCACAACCCCCGAGACACAGTGGGACCACAACCCCCGTAGACACAGAGGGACCACAACCCCCGTAGACACAGTGGGACCACAACCCCGTAGACACAGAGGGACCACAACCCCCGTAGACACAGTGGGACCACAACCCCCGTAGACACAGAGGGACCACAACCCCCGTAGACACAGAGGGACCACAACCCCCGTAGACACAGAGGGACCACAAACCCCGTAGACACATGGGACCACAACCCCCGTAGACACAGTGGGACCACAACCCCCGTAGACACAGGGACCACAAACCCCCCGTAGACACAGTGGGACCACAACCCCCGTAGACACAGAGGGACCACAACCCCCGTAGACACAGAGGGACCACAACCCCCGTAGACACAGAGGGACCACAACCCCCGTAGACACAGTGGGACCACAACCCCGTAGACACAGAGGGACCACAAACCCCCGTAGACACAGAGGGACCACAACCCCCGTAGACACAGAGGGACCACAACCCCCGTAGACACAGAGGACCACAACCCCCGTAGACACAGAGGGACCACAACCCCCGTAGACACACAGTGGACAACAACCCCCGTAGACACAGAGGACCACAACCCCCGTAGACACAGAGGGACCACAACCCCCCGTAGACACAGTGGGACCACAACCCCCGTAGACACAGTGGGACCACACCCCCGTAGACACAGTGGACCACAACCCCCGTAGACACAGAGGGACCACAACCCCCGTAGACACAGAGGGACCACAACCCCCGTAGACACAGAGGACCACAACCCCGTAGACACAGAGGGACCACAACCCCGTAGACACAGAGGGACCACAACCCCCGTAGACACAGGGGACCACAACCCCGTAGACACAGAGGGACCACAACCCCCGTAGACACAGAGGGACCACAACCCCNCACAGTGGGACCACAACCCCCCGTAGACACAGTGGGACCACAACCCCCGTAGACACAGAGGGACCACAACCCCGTAGACACAGAGGGACCACAACCCCCGTAGACACAGTGGGACCACAACCCCCGTAGACACAGAGGGACCACAACCCCGTAGACACAGAGGGACCACAACCCCCCGTAGACACAGAGGGACCACAACCCCCGTAGACACAGTGGGACCACAACCCCCGTAGACACAGTGGGACCACAACCCCGTAGACACAGAGGGACCACAACCCCCGTAGACACAGTGGGACCACAACCCCCGTAGACACAGTGGGACCACAACCCCCGTAGACACAGAGGGACCACAACCCCCGTAGACACAGTGGGACCACAACCCCCGTAGACACAGAGGGACCACAACCCCCGTAGACACAGTGGGACCACAACCCCCGTAGACACAGAGGGACCACAACCCCCGTAGACACAGTGGGACCACAACCCCCGTAGACACAGAGGGACCACAACCCCCGTAGACACAGTGGGACCACAACCCCCGTAGACACAGAGGGACCACAACCCCCGTAGACACAGTGGGACCACAACCCCGTAGACACAGTGGGACCACAACCCCCGTAGACACAGAGGGACCACAACCCCCGTAGACACAGAGGGACCACAACCCCGTAGACACAGTGGGACCACAACCCCCGTAGACACAGAGGGACCACAACCCCCGTAGACACAGTGGGACCACAACCCCCGTAGACACAGAGGGACCACAACCCCCGTAGACACAGAGGGACCACAACCCCCGTAGACACAGAGGGACCACAACCCCCGTAGACACAGTGGGACCACAACCCCCGTAGACACAGAGGGACCACAACCCCCGTAGACACAGAGGGACCACAACCCCCGTAGACACAGAGGGACCACAACCCCCGTAGACACAGTGGGACCACAACCCCCGTAGACACAGTGGGACCACAACCCCGTAGACACAGTGGGACCACAACCCCCCGTAGACACAGAGGGACCACAACCCCCGTAGACACAGAGGGACCACAACCCCCGTAGACACAGTGGGACCACAACCCCCGTAGACACAGAGGGACCACAACCCCGTAGACACAGTGGGACCACAAACCCCCGTAGACACAGAGGGACCACAACCCCGTAGACACAGTGGGACCACAACCCCCGTAGACACAGAGGGACCACAACCCCCGTAGACACAGTGGGACCACAACCCCCGTAGACACAGAGGGACCACAACCCCCGTAGACACAGTGGGACCACAACCCCCGTAGACACAGAGGGACCACAACCCCCGTAGACACAGAGGGACCACAACCCCCGTAGACACAGTGGACCACAACCCCCGTAGACACAGAGGGACCACAACCCCCGTAGACACAGAGGGACCACAACCCCCGTAGACACAGAGGGACCACAACCCCCGTAGACACAGTGGGACCACAACCCCCGTAGACACAGAGGGACCACAACCCCCGTAGACACAGAGGGACCACAACCCCCGTAGACACAGAGGGACCACAACCCCCGTAGACACAGAGGGACCACAACCCCCGTAGACACAGAGGGACCACAACCCCCGTAGACACAGAGGGACCACAACCCCCGTAGACACAGTGGGACCACAACCCCCGTAGACACAGTGGGACCACAACCCCCGTAGACACAGTGGGACCACAACCCCCGTAGACACAGAGGGACCACAACCCCGTAGACACAGAGGGACCACAACCCCCGTAGACACAGTGGGACCACAACCCCCGTAGACACAGAGGGACCACAACCCCCGTAGACACAGAGGGACCACAACCCCCGTAGACACAGAGGACCACAACCCCCGTAGACACAGTGGGACCACAACCCCCGTAGACACAGTGGGACCACAACCCCGTAGACACAGAGGGACCACAACCCCCGTAGACACAGTGGGACCACAACCCCCGTAGACACAGTGGGACCACAACCCCCGTAGACACAGAGGGACCACAACCCCCGTAGACACAGTGGGACCACAACCCCCGTAGACACAGGGGACCACAACCCCCGTAGACACAGTGGGACCACAACCCCCGTAGACACAGAGGGACCACAACCCCCGTAGACACAGTGGGACCACAACCCCCGTAGACACAGAGGGACCACAACCCCCCGTAGACACAGTGGGACCACAACCCCGTAGACACAGAGGGACCACAACCACCCCCGTAGACACAGTGGGACCACAACCCCCGTAGACACAGTGGGACCACAACCCCCGTAGACACAGTGGGACCACAACCCCCGTAGACACAGTGGGACCACAACCCCGTAGACACAGAGGGACCACAACCCCCCGTAGACACAGAGGGACCACAACCCCCGTAGACACAGAGGGACCACAACCCCCGTAGACACAGAGGGACCACAACCCCCGTAGACACAGAGGGACCACAACCCCGTAGACACAGAGGGACCACAACCCCCGTAGACACAGAGGGACCACAACCCCCGTAGACACAGAGGACCACAACCCCCGTAGACACAGTGGGACCACAACCCCCGTAGACACAGAGGGACCACAACCCCCGTAGACACAGAGGGACCACAACCCCCGTAGACACAGAGGGACCACAACCCCCGTAGACACAGAGGGACCACAACCCCCGTAGACACAGTGGGACCACAACCCCCGTAGACACAGTGGGACCACAACCCCCGTAGACACAGTGGGACCACAACCCCCGTAGACACAGAGGGACCACAACCCCGTAGACACAGAGGGACCACAACCCCCGTAGACACAGTGGGACCACAACCCCCGTAGACACAGAGGGACCACAACCCCCGTAGACACAGAGGGACCACAACCCCCCGTAGACACAGAGGGACCACAACCCCCGTAGACACAGTGGGACCACAACCCCCGTAGACACAGTGGGACCACAACCCCGTAGACACAGAGGGACCACAACCCCCGTAGACACAGTGGGACCACAACCCCCGTAGACACAGTGGACCACAACCCCCGTAGACACATAGGGACCACAACCCCCGTAGACACAGTGGGACCACAACCCCCGTAGACACAGAGGGACCACAAACCCCCGTAGACACAGTGGGACCACAACCCCCGTAGACACAGAGGGACCACAACTCCCGTAGACACAGTGGGACCACAACCCCCGTAGACACAGAGGGACCACAACCCCCGTAGACACAGTGGGACCACAACCCCCGTAGACACAGAGGGACCACAACCCCCGTAGACACAGTGGGACCACAACCCCCGTAGACACATTGGGACCACAACCCCCGTAGACACAGTGGGACCACAACCCCCGTAGACACAGTGGGACCACAACCCCCGTAGACACAGAGGGACCACAACCCCCGTAGACACAGAGGGACCACAACCCCCGTAGACACAGAGGGACCACAACCCCCGTAGACACAGTGGGACCACAACCCCAGTAGACACAGAGGGACCACAACCCCCGTTGAAACAGTGGGACCACAACCCCCGTAGACACAGAGGGACCACAACCCCCGTAGACACAGTGGGACCACAACCAACGTAGACACATTGGGACCACAACCCCCGTAGACACAGTGGGACCACAACCCCCCGTAAACACAGTGGGACCACAACCACCGTAGACACAGAGGGTCAACAACCCCCCATAGACTCAGAGGGTCCACAACCCCCGTAGACACAGAGGGTCCACAACCCCCCGTAGACAACAGAGGGACCACAACCCCCGTAGACACAGAGGGACCACAACCCTGTCATGTTCACAGAAAATGGTACCATCCGTTTTCTATGTGCGGCGGCTGGACGCCAGGGGAGGAAGGTAAACAGCATACAGGACGCCTGCCAAGCTTGGGAGCCATAGTCATGTAATCGTTTATTAGTATTAAAGTCAGTAACCAGGAATGACTTTACATCAACCTTACTACCAAGACTATCTCAGCTATACACAGACACCACACTGGCGACGACGATGAACTGGGAACGCAGGTATTTTGTTCAACAAAACACAAGGAAGAAGCATGCTGCCTCACGCGCCCAGAGGAGAAGCTGTCTGTGAGCACCATACCCGATGCTGTATGCAACCCCATGCTGTGTGCTGACTGTTGCTGTGTGCTGATCGTTGCTGTGTGCTGGCCGTTGCTGTGTGCTGGCCAATGCTGTGTGCTACCCAAGCTGTGCTGAGTGTTGCTGTGAGAGGAATCTGCCGACGCTGTGTACGAAACGACGCTTTGATGCAGTGTACAAAACCCGATGTTTTGGTTACGAAACGACGCTCCGTGCTACAAAATTCTTCACGCTGTGAACCTACTGCTGCCTACTGCTGGCCTACTGCTGCCTACTGCTGCCAACTGCTGCCTACTGCTGCCTACTGCTGCCTACTGCTGCCAACTGCTGCCTACTGCTGCCTACTGCTGCCAATTGCTGTACCAACTGCTAACAACTGCTGTGTTGCTGTGAGTAGGAACAACACATGTACACAAGGGCTAGGTAAGAAATCAGTTGCTGCTGTGTTGTGCACTGTTGTGAACTTTGCATTAAAATGCTTGTGTGCTTTGCAAAATTAAAGTAATTACAGTGAATTCTTAAATAACATATACAGTGCAGTAAGTGTTATATATTCTGAGGAACATTTAAGTGATAAGTTTAAATTTATTCAGTAAAAATGGCAAATATACCTCAGTTTCCTGCATTTGATCCTGACTGTGACCAGACAAACTGTCACAGAGGTGGGTCAAATGGCTTAAAAGGTTTGAAAATTTGTTGATAGTTTCTGACATCAAAAGTGCTGAAAGAAAGAAAGAAAGCGTGCCTTTCTGCTTCATTATGCAGGTGATAGAGTTTGTGATATCTTTGATACACTGAAAGATACTGGTGGTGCCAAAGATTATGACACTGCCAAGGCCAAATTAACTGAGCATTTCAAACCAAGGCAAAATACTGCTATGGAAATTATGCATTTCAGGAGAGCAAAACAACTCTCTAATGAAACTGTGATCAATACCATACACGTCTGCAGGGTTTAGCAGCCCACTGTGAGTTTTTGNCCCCCGTAGACACAGTGGGACCACAACCCCGTAGACACAGTGGACCACAACCCCGTAGACACAGAGGGACCACAACCCCCGTAGACACACAGGGACCACAACCCCGTAGACACAGTGGGACCACAACCCCGTAGACACAGAGGGACCACAACCCCCGTAGACACAGAGGGACCACAACCCCCGTAGACACAGTGGGACCACACCCCCGTAGGACACAGAGGGACCACAACCCCCGTAGACACAGAGGGACCCACAACCCCCGTAGACACAGAGGACCACAACCCCCGTAGACACAGAGGGACCACAACCCCCGTAGACACAGAGGGACCACAACCCCGTAGACACAGGGACCACAACCCCCGTAGACACAGAGGGACCCAACCCCCGTAGACACAGAGGGACACAACCCCCGTAGACACAGAGGCCACAACCCCCGTAGACACATGAGGGACCACAACCCCCGTAGACACAGTGGGACCACAACCCCCGTAGACAAAGAGGGATCACAACCCCCGTAGACACAGAGAGACCACAACCCCCGTAGACACAGAGGGACCACAACCCCCGAAGACACAGTGGGATCACAACCCCCGTAGACACTGAGGGCCACAACCCCCGTAGACACAGAGGGGCCACAACCCCCGTAGACACTGTCGGACCACAACCCCCGTAGACAAAGAGGGACCACAACCCCCGTAGACACAGAGGGTCCACAACCATCAGTAGACACAGTGGGACCACAACCACCGTAGACACATTGGGACCACAACCCACCGTAGACACAGAGGGACCACAACCCCGGTAGATACAGAGGTACCACAACCCCCGTAGACACAGAGGGACCACAACCCCCGTAGATACAGAGGGTCCACAACCCTCGTAGGCACAGTGGGACCACAACCTCCGTAGACACAGCGGGACCACAACTCCCAGTACACACAGAGGGACCACAACCCCCGTAGATACAGAGGGACCACAACCCCCGTAGACACAGTGGGACCACAACCCCCGTAGACACAGAGGGACAACAACCCCCGTAGACACAGAGGGACCACAATCCCCGTAGACACACAGGAACCACAATTCCCCGTAGACACTGAGGGACCACAACCCCCGTAGACACAGAGGGACCATAATCTCCGTAGACACATTGAAACCACAACCCCCGTAGACACAGTGGGACCACAACCCCCGTAGACACAGTGGGACCACAACACCCGTAGACACAGTGGGACCACAACCCCCGTAGACACAGAGGGACCACAACCCCGTTGACACTGAAGGACCACAACCCCCGTAGACACTGAAGGACACCAACGCCCGTAGACAGAGAGGAACCACAACCCCCGTAGACACTGAGGGACCACAACCCCCGTAGACAAAGAGGGTCCACAACCCCCGTAGACACTGAGGGACCATAACGCCCGTAGACAGAGAAGGACCACAACCCCCGTAGACACAGTGGGACCACAACCCCCGTAGACACAGTGGGACCACAACCCCCGTAGACACAGTGGGACCACAACCCCCCGTAGACACAGTGGGACAACAACTCCCATAGACACAGAGGACCACTACCCCCGTAGACACAGTGGGACCACAACCCCCGTAGGCACAGTGGGACCACAACCCCCCGTAGACACAGTGGGACTACAACTCCCATAGACACAGAGGGACCACAACCCCCCGTAGACATAAAGGACCACATCCCCCGTAGACACAGTGGGACCACAACCTCCGTAGACACAGTGGGACCACAACCCCCGTAGACACAGTGGGATCACAACCCCCGTAGACACAGAGGGACCACAACCCCCCGTAGACATAGAGGGACCACAACCCCCCGTAGACACTGTGGGACCACAACCTCCGTAGACACAGTGGGACCACAACCCCCGTAGACACAGAGGGACCACAACCCCCGTAGACACAGAGGGACCACAACCCCCGTAGACACAGTGGGACCACAACCCCGTAGACACAGAGGGACCACAACCCCCGTAGACACAGTGGGACCACAACCCCTTAGACACAGAGGGACCACAACCGCAGTGATACGGTGAACAGTGAAATGGAACGTGTAACATAACATATAAATTAGTGAATAGTGTTAGAGAATTGTTCATAGAAAAAGTATAAATGTAAAGTTGTGGAGGAGGCATCACACGTGTGTTTACACCACAGCCACGAGGCCTACACAGTGTAGTGGACGTCGCTCAGTAACAGTATACTCCCTCAGTGATAATATACCAGCAATATATACTGTAATCTGGGCAAGTAGGTTTAGGAACTAGTAATAGAGTAAGTTAATAACATTGTAAGCCGGAAGAAAGCAGAAATTCCCTTAGGAAAATACAGGCAAATAATCAGTGTATAAATCAAGTAACTGGCAACCGGTGACATCCTGCCCCCGACCTGGGACAACAACGGTCAACTATACGGTCCCAAGAGGACCATATTTTCTCCACAAGGCGATAAGTACCCCCACATAAACTTTAACAAATAAACATATGTAATATTATAAATATACTGTATACATATTATATATACATATATATAATATTATAAATATATGCATATAATATTATAACATCACAAACCCAACATGGAGGTGTGTGGAGGCTGCAATAAGGCACTTCGGAAGACTGTTGTAGGCATTGTATGTAATATTTGTAACATAAGATTTCACCTGAGTTGTACAGGATTACCTACACATATGCAAACAGGGAAGGTACCTACTGGATCTGTGAAAGTGACAGACAGGTGTGGGAAAACATTGCCAAACTAATGAATGACATTCCTGAAGTACACAGGCTACAATTCACACAAAAACTACCAGAAATATATGCAGAGTATATAAAGACAGCAACGAACTCTGAGCACAACCCAGGGATTGAGAATTTAGAGAGTCAAAGTAGCAATGTAGAAGGACATAGCGTCGAGGTACACAAAAATGAAGGCAATATTGTAGAGCAAACTGGTGATATGAATAAGGAGATAAAAAATGAGACGAATGAGAAAGACGAAAGCAACAAGGCGAAAGATAAGGGTAATACTGAGAATAAATGCAGAAACGAGACAGTTGGAACAAAAATCACAGAGGTAGCCAAGTCGTACACGGATACAAACAAGAAAAATACAATCACAGATGAAAATATTTGCAGGTATTATGCAAAAGGACAGTGCAGATATGGGCCCAGAGGCACGGAATGCTCATTCATGCACCCACGGAAATGCCGGAACTGGTTAGGGAAAGGCAGATGTCGTTTTGATACAGAATGTAGATATTTTCACCCTAAGCTATGCAAACTCTCAGTTAATGAGAGGAAATGCTACGATCTTCATTGCCCCGATTTCCACGTCAGAGGTACACAGCGCTATATAAGAGAGGAAGTCCAATATAATAGCCCTGAACATTTTTTAGAGGCAGGCAGAAACGGAGGGAGAAACAGACAGGCAGAAACGTGGCAGGAGTACGGATGGAGAGGGGGAAATGCCCGAGACTGGACTACATTTCGTCATCAAGCCCACACATACTACACCCCCCAACTACACAGAGACTACCACACTCCCCAATATCACTTCCAAAACTGGACAAACCATTGCCACAACAACACACCCTGGGTCAGGGTAGAGAGGAGGGAGAACCACCAAAACCTTCCAGAAGTGACACACAATATGGACAATCATTCATTTTTGCAAACATTCAAGGTCTAAAGCCAAAGTCAAGAAATAAAGTCAAGTTCATAAATGGTCTCCTATTAGAGTCAAACTCCATATTTGGGGCATTCACGGAAACTCATACAAAAGATTACATGGATGGTGAAATCTGGATTCCAAATTATAATTTATACAGATGTGATAGAAAAACTAGGTCAAATGGGGGAGTAGGTCTGTATATTAAAGAGGACCTGGTATGCACAGAACTACTAAACTCAACTAATGAGGTGGTAGAGGTACTTGGAATTAAGGTAGAGAAACTAAACCTAATTATTATTTAATATATAAACCGCCAGATACAACGGTTGAGGAATTCACAGAGCAGATGCACAAAATAGAGAACATACTTGATGACCTAGCAAACCCAGCTCCAGATATTATCTTCCTTGGAGATTTCAATTTACCGAGTCTAAGATGGAGAATGGCAAACACAAATATCATAGCAGGGAATGACCCGGGAAAAAACCAGCCACAGGTCAGAGAACTTTTGAGATTCTGTGACAAATTCTCGCTCAATCAACAGATTACAGAACCAACTAGGAACGAAAACACACTAGACTTGTTATTCACAAACAATGATGAACTAATCAGAGACATAACAATCTCAGATACTTCATACTCAGACCATAAGCTCATTGAAGTGCGAACTAGCATAAATAACGGTAGTAGATCTAAGAGACCCAACAAGCGAGAAGGAATATTCAATCAATTCAATTTCAACAATAAGAGGATTGACTGGGAAAAAATAAATGTGGACCTTTCAACCATTCAATGGGAGACGGTCTTAAGCGACAAAACTCCCACACAGGGAATAGCTCAACTGACAGCTGAAGCTTACAAGGTCTGCTTGAAGCACGTGCCGGTGAGGAGGGGCAGAAAGAGGACACTCTAGAAAGAGAACGCAGACGACTGTACAGAAAGGAAAAAAATACGGAAATGCTTCGGCAGACACAACTATCACAAGCAAGGAAAATAAGCCTAAGCAGGGAGATCGAAGAAATCGAACAAACGTTGAAGCGATCATATGAGTCTGAGGAAATGGAATTGGAACAGAGAGCTATACAAGAGATAAGGAAAATCCGAAATATTTTTTCACATACGCTAAATCAAAATCCAAAACCTCGACCAGTATTGGACCGTTAATTACAAATGAAGTACGTACACAGAGGACAACAAAGAGATTAGTGAAATTCTAAGAAGCCAGTATGAGGCTATGTTAGCACACCAATTAACAACATGAAAGTTGATGACCCAGACAGCTTCTTTTGAATGACATTCAAGCTGCAGATAATATAACGGATATTACCACAAACTCGGAAGACTTTGAAAGAGAAATTGACAAATGCCCATGCACTCAGCCCCTGGGCCTGACTCATGGAATTCAATATTCATAAAAAATGTAAAGTACCAGTAGCGAGAGCACTCAGCGTAATATGGAGAAAGAGCCTGGA
>WNGS01097345.1:8602-20088 GCA_020271785.1 Procambarus virginalis
GTAAATTCATCTCGAGGAGTAAATAGACGTGAGTTGCGTAATATGAATACACTCAGGTAATATAATATTATATATATTGCGGAATTTGTCAGGTCACTCGACATGTGCGACTCACCACGAGTGTGACTCACACGAGTGCGCTCACCCAAGTGCGACATCACCCGAGTGCAACCACCGAGTGCGACTCACCGGAGTGTGACTCAGGGCATACCCGAGTGAACTCACCAGGCGACTACAGGTGCGGCACGAGTGCGAACTCACCCGAGTGGCGACTCACCCGAGGGCGGAATACGATTACTCACCCGAGTGCGACACCGGTCACCCGAGTGCGACTCACCCGAGGGCGACTCACCCGAGTGTGACTCACCCGAGTGTGACTCACCCGAGTGCAACTCACCCGAGTGCGACTCACCCGATGGCAGCCGGGTCATAATGACATAACGATGCGAAAATAGTCAAGTATTCTTGCATATACAAATAATTATCACAATGATTTTTCACATCTGTTGCATTACTTTGCAAGAAACTCGACGAATAACGAAACCTTCTGCTAGTTCACTGGGGCCGAGAGTGTCTCTCTCTGCAACGTGAGTTGCGAGAATGGCAACATTGCACTCTCATTAAAAATATAAAGGGGGCAAATACTTACATTAAACTCGGGAGACATACACCGAACGTTTGTGTGTATGTCTGTATTTTTTTTGGTTGGTGCCTTTTGTCAAGAAATAAAAATTCTTGAAATTATGTAATATATATATATATATATATATATATATATATATATATATATATATATATATATATATATATATATATATATATATATATATATATCCAGATCCTTGACAGGACCTGGAGCTTGAATTAATTTAATACATAACAGATGTATCTTTGTTAATTAACCATTTAAACTTACACACACACAGACATTTACACGCACACACACACACACACACACACACACACACACACACACACACACACACACACACACACACACACACACACACACACACACACACTTCCAGAAACTCACGTCCCTGGAAGACAGAAGAATAAGGGGAGACATGATAACTACCTACAAAATTTTGAGGGGAATTGACAGGGTGGACAAAGACAAACTCTTCAGCACGGGTGGAACGCGAACAAGGGGACACAGGTGGAACTTAGTACGCAAATGAGCCACGAAGACATTAGAAGTAATTTTTTCAGTGTCAGAGTAGTAGACAAATGGAATGCATTAGGAAGTGATGTGGTGGAGGCTGACTCCATACACAGTTTCAAATGTAGATATGATAGAGAACCAGTAGGCTCAGGAACCAGGAATAAGTAGTAAAGGTATGGCATGAACTGAGAAGCGAAGTTGTGAAGACAAATGTAAATATGACATAGCTCAATGGGTTCATGGATTTGTAAATCAGTCGATTGAAGGATGAAACACAGAGACAAGGAGCTGCAATTCAACCATAACAAACACATCTAGACGAATGCAGTTAGGTGAACACACACAAACACTCACAACGTGACCACACAAACTCCCACAGCAACATTAAATTCATCCCAGAAGCCTTCTTAATGAATTTCCGACGAGCTTATCTGCGCCCACTGAAGTGCGACGAGGCGTCGCTCCTGTTCTCCAAGCTGGTCTCCTCCAGCGAGCGTGACCCAGCCGTCTTGTTTACATAACACTGCATCTCATCCCCTGGTGGGGAAAAAACACGTAGAGATGCTGTGTAATATATTTCGGTCTGGTTTCCTTGCCACCCGTCCCCTGTCTCCCACCATCCCCCATCCCCTATCCTCTACCACCATCCCCCAGTACCCCGATCGCCCTCCCCGTCTCCCACTACCCTCCCCGTCTCCCACTACCCTCCTTCCCCACCTCCTCCTTCTGTCTCGGCAACTACACATAGAGACAACTGCTAACTAGTCGTACCTTTGTTTTTAGCAAAATGTTGTTTGCTGAAAACTAATTTGCTCATATTCGAACTTCCCCTGAAGAGGTCTTCATCGATCTAGCAGCAGCCTTTGACATTGAAAACAGAAAAATGTTTCCAGAGCAGCTGGCTCTGCAAGATAAATTACTGAAACGGATAAAGGGTTATTTGTCTAATGGAACAACGTATGTTTTGTTTAAAGGTGTTAAAAACACAGAGTAGAAACACTTCGAGGTAGGAACTCTTCAAGGATAATGACTGTTTACAGGCAGTCGCCGAGTCTAGCATGCAGGTTGTGCTTGATGCTACAAGAGCTGAGGAATGTGGACGCCTTATGTCTGCAGGCAAAACTCGCGCTCCCGTTCCATGTGCTCTTCCACCACTCAGTTATCATATAGATGGTCACGAACTTGAGAACTGCGAGACTTGCCTTGGAGTTCCCATTGAGGACCCTTAAGAGCATCTTTTTTCTCTCAAGCGGAGACTCTGGGAGAAAGATTAGAGCCCTTGTGGGTCTTTGTTTGGTGTCAACCATAGAATTATGGTGAGCCTTGCTGACATCCTCACGGGTCCATCCAACAAACTAACGCCAGAAGAGGATCTCACCTAGTTAACCAGCGCCTTTCATCAAGACTGGTCTCAAGTGTACGACCAACACAGTACTCGAGAGCACTGGCGAGCACTCTACTTAATTAAGTATTCATCGCTTAGCGTTGCATCAGCGACTTTCAGGTGTTGATTCTCGACCTGTATCTTGATTACGCTTGATGGACACCCCGCAGGTCAACACTTGTTGCAGGCTGCACGCTCGAATTGCAGGCTGCATGCTCAAGTTGCACTTCAAGAGATCACGCCACTCCTCTTCAGTCTCTGTCTTTGTAACTTTTCTCAATATTGTGCTAAGCTTTTTTTTTAGTCATTGACGGATTTGTATTATTTAATTGATTTATATTCAGAAAACTCTTCCACGTGAAGGGTTCGAACCCGGACAGCCAGGCGCTCGATACACCTTAGCGTATCCAGCACTATACCCACTTGACCACTACAGACTGATAAAAGAATTGGAAGTTGTTAAATTTATAACACAATTCCCAACAACACTCGGTGGCCAACGGGCTCAGATAATTTTCATCAAATCAAGTGACCATATAGAGAAATTGGGGAATTTTTTTTTGCTTGCAAAAGAAAGCACCATACTGGTGCATTCAGGTCGTTGGGAATTGGTAATTTCTCTCCAATCAGACCTGAGTGTTTGGAACATTATAGTCTTGACAGCAGAGATGGGGGATACCTAAGTCTGATTCAAATTCATCTTTGTTACACGCTAATTTGGATCCAATGTTTGTCATTTTGATGGGTTGTATTTATGTGTGATGGTATCCATACAAAGGAGATTCGAATCCTTTACTCTGTACAGCGATTAGGTCATCTATAATTGGTTATGTATAATATGAAGTGTCTAAAAGAATTTTTTTTAATAATATATTACGTACATCTGCATTTGTGCAGCTACCCTAGACTATATGAAGGGGGAGTACAGTGTGTCAAAAAGCTATCTCCGTGATGCTAAAAATCCCCATCACACAGGATAGTTAGTTATACAGAGGCATGTGATAAGTAGTCTGCACTTGCAGACTCTGGGTGTATTATGAGGATATCATCAACACAAGAGTGAATAAGGTAGCAGTGATATTAAAAGTCCCCATCTCACAGAATGGTTAGTCATACAGGGCCATATGTTTAGTAGCCTGCATTGGCAAATTTTGGGTGCAATATGAGGATATCTTCAAGAACACGAGAGTGAATAAAGTAATTGTAAAGCTCTAGGTACCTCATGCCAACGGGTCTGAAAGGTCTAATAACTGGCCATTCGGTGATGCAGTGATTTTTTTTATTAATACATAAGGTACCTCTGCATTTGTGCAGCTACATATTTTTACTGACTAAAAACTCTGTGGATATCTGAATGAATATATCACACTTGGCCAGACTTAGACCCGTGAAAATCGGGTGAGAGGGAAGGGGGATGGGGGGGGGGGTGAACAATTTATAATATTTCTTAAATCATTTAACTTGGGCCTACCCTGACCAGCCTATATTTCCGTCTTTAATCCCAAACAAATTTGGGTACGGGTAGCCCCAAGCCCCAGGCCTCCAACATCGAACAGATAGACAGACACTGAGACAGCGGATGATGCCTCGAATGTTATTTGCATTAGTTACCAATAGCTGAACCAAAGTTCTTAAGCTATTTTCCTACTTCACAGTGCTTTTTCTTACAAATATCCATATAATCATTAATTATGCAGTTATATACAAGAGAATCGACTGTGAAATAAGGAAACCGTTTAAGAACTATCGACCAGCATTGGAAACACATTGCAATGTTATTTGCAAATAACATTGCAAATAACATCCGAAGCATCGTCTCCTGTGGTCAGGATATGGTTAGACTCAGCCGTGCAGTCCTGAGCAACTCCCTGCTCACAGATCATCTTCTCCCGCATCATTACAGCCCGGCCAGCTGCTGAGAGCCCAATATCCCTATCACACTTCTCCACGGCCAGCCTGCGGAAGGCACAGAAGGGAAGTAAGGCAGCTTGAGTGGGTACAAGTGATGACTTACATTACAGCATTCACTGTCGCAATGGCCACCGAGTCGTTACTCCCTTTATTATCCATTTTTATCTTTAATTCAGCTTGAAGGGTTCCCAGGAACAAGGCATGACAAATTCAGGGGCGAGAGAGAGAGAGAGAGAGAGAGAGATGACGGTGTCATTCCACGGAGAGGTGCACTCATAGTCAGGAAGTTCACCTCAGGCGGACTATGTCCACCCATGGATCGCGGCGGTAACTGTCACTGTGGACTCCTGTGATATTACCAGCAAGTGAGGGATACCGGCCGGAAAGAGGAAGACAAGGAAGATGCTTCAGGAAGATATATATATATATATATATATATATATATATATATATATATATATATATATATATATATATATATATATATATATACCATCCTCAAAAGCCCACAAACAATCCAACTGGGATGGCCCCATTGTAGACCAAGTTGCTGTAGAGTGCCTGGGGTGCTACAACAACACAACACGACATTGCTCGCCTCTCAGCAGTAGCAGCCCCACATGCAGAGGATTTCCTGTTAGCAACCCCCAATGTCAGCAACTGGCACACGTCTCACACCACACGCCCTCCGAATTGCATTGGCCCTCCGCCTTGCTGCCTCAATCCACACCAGATATAGGTGTACTTGTGGCGAGGTGGTGGTTGACAGGTACGGCCACCATGGCCTACTCTGCCAAAGTACAGGGGGATGGCACTCGAGGCACAGTGAAGTTAACGACATCATCAAGAAGAGCCTCACCACAGCTGGATGCTCAGCTGAAAGAGAGCCCCGTTACCTAACGCCCCGTAACTCTGATGCTCTTATTGGTCGCCCAGATGGTATCACAGTGAACCGCTGGAAGAATAGCAAGCAGGTGGTATGGGACTACACGTGCGTATCAACCCTGGCTAACACCTACATTGATCTCAGTGCTGCACAACCAGGTGGTGCTCCCACCCACAGGGAATCAGCCAAATCCCGTAAGTACAGAAAACTGAATCACCACTATAATTTTGTCCTCATTGTTTCTGAGACACTCGGTGCCTGGGGTAATTAAATTGAAATTACTAAATATAAATAATAGTACCAAATAATAGTAGTATTTCTCAAAAGAGAAATAGTACCAAATTAAATTGACGTACAATAGAGCATCCAGGTTTTTTGAATGTCATCCAATACAAATCCATCAGTTAGCAGCCTTTTATACCCAAAATATAACTAAATATAAACATGAAAATTACACATGCTCATTATTACCCACCTTCATACAATATTGTTTAACCGTTCTGGTTACTGGTAATGAGGGAGTATGACTGACATTCAAAAATTGTGAATGATATCCAGAGACAATCAGACAGAGATCGAGGAGAGAAAGACAATCAGAGGTCGTATTACAGGAAAAACTAGCGTATTTATGCTGTAGATGAGCCACAGGGCAGGGACAGCTAGCTAACCCTACTAACAAGAGTCACAAGTCATTTTCTACCGTACCAACCTGTGTAAGAACAGGGAAGAAAAGGGGAGATATTAGCGAAAACGGAGCATGAATTGAGGCATCTCTGTGTCCATTCTACAGGTAATTACTGACTACTACCTTCAAGGACGGACTCTTAATGGAGTGAATTCTGAAAGGCGCTCAGATGGTGCGAACGTAGAGCCCGGAAGTGCGCCGGACACTTGATTTCTACCGTCCACTATACCGCCTTTATTGCCGGAAAAATCTCAGTATTGATAACCGGAGAGCATTACTTATCAACTTGTGTAAGGATGACCGGAAGGAGAGTTAATGGTGCGCGATGAGGTGGACATCTTTAGGGATAGAATCCGTTTCTTTAGTGACTATAATCATCTCAAGCCTCAACCTTGTCCTGGTTGAGGACGAGATTGAGGCTTGGGATGAATGGCCTTTATCATTCTCTAAATAAATATCAATGTAAAGCACTCTCAACCAGCTGAGATTAATCTCAAATGGTTTTTAGTCATTACTCAGTTAGCTGAAGTTGAATACAGTTGGTGTCTCCATCCTTGAATTGCTGTAGCTAACCTCAGAAGTTCCCAACATCCTCACATGCGTCCGACATCCTCAGTCGGCCTGACTAGCCTCAGATATTCCCAACAAATCTAGTCAACTGTGGCATACCTCAGAAGTTCCCAACATCCTCACATGCGTCCGACATCCTCAGTCGGCCTAACTAGCCTCAGATATTCCCAACAAATCTAGTTAACTGTGGCATACCCCAGATGTTGCGAACATCCCCAGCGACCTTTGGCTACTCTCGGGTGTCTCAACCATCTGTGGCTAGCCCCAGTGAGTCTCCCGGGGCGGGACCGTGAATCCTATAGTGAGAGTCCTCCGCAAGACCGTGATCATATCATCCAGACACCGGAAAACCCGACACCTACAGATCATAAAAAACGTCACGTATTGTAATGCATGTTCTTGGTGGGGATAAATCACCACATTTCCGGCCAATTTGACAATGAAAACGAAATGTTCTGAGTTTTCCCACACTCCCGTCCACCTGAAGTAAACCTTCTTCTCCCGAGGACCAGTTTGGTTTTGAGACGACTTTAGCAAATATTTGAATTGATTAGCTTTTAAGGTATGGAAATGCTTATATGGTAATAATATAATCGAACATATATAAATATAACCGATGGATGGTTTCTTTAAGTTAAAGGAGAAATGTTGAGTGTGTGGAGGCGAGGGAGGAGAGGTTCGTGCGGACTACCTGGCGTGTGGCGTGACGCTGATTTTTCCCGCCAATTTTGCGCGCCATTACACCATCACGGGCCCACTGGAGGCCGCTGGTGCAGGGAAACTGCTACTTCATACCTTCAACCACCTTCAAATTAACTTATCCACAATCATTATGAATTCTTAAGCACCCCAAATTAGCTCAACATACGTTTCAGTCTAATGGTTAGATAACGACTTCAAAGGCCCCTCGTTAAAGCTCAGCCAATCCTCTGATCGATTAGGAACATACCACAGATATTTCATCCCCCGCTCCAACTAGGAAGCGGTGCATCCTCCTTCAGGGAGAATGAGGAGCATCCCGTTCACCCCAATGAACGCCCAGAACCCTGCTTGTTACCCTTCTATTAATAATCAGAGTCAATGCCCTGAAGTGTGTTATGTATCAGCTTTAAGGGTAAGTCTAATTTTTTCACGAATCCTGTACTAGTTGTTTATATATCAATAATGAGTTAGTTGTGGTTGTTTATATATCAATAATGAGCTAGTTGTGGTTGTTTATATATCAATAATGAGCTAGTTGTGGTTGTTTATACACCATTCCAGTGCTAGTTGTGCATCCTGTAGTAGTTGTGTTTAAGTAACTTTACTAGTTACTGCCTAAACAGATCATATACCAGCTGTGAGGGTAAGTACTGCACCTGCAGGCATCCGGAGCCACCTGTGACAATAGCCACGATGTGACCCAATATCAAATAACAGGTGTGAGGGTAGTCACTCTATGAACATCTGTCATACTGTTCCTGCATTATCTCTTTCTCATTGTAGGTTGCTTCATTGAGCAACTTGGATTGGTCGGTACACCGCCGACCTCACTTCATTGAAGGTCGGTGTTTGATTTCCAACGTTCCACAAGGTTAGGCACGGGTGCCTGACCTCATATCTCTCATGTGATACACGATCCCCCCCCCAAAAGGTTCTCATATGCTGGCGAGGGTGATGGCCAAGTGAAGGACGAGTGACAAGTCGTGCACTACTGCCAGGGATGCGAACCCTGGTCCTCCCCTGGCCGGCGTTTTGTTTGTCAAGAATTGTTCGTACGCGGGACTTGCGTGTCTAGCTGACCCACTAAGGCTTATTGTCAGTCACTTGTTAAGTGTCTTAGTGTTGATCACTACACTATACCGTGCCTCTTCATTTCATTAATTTTTTGTATCTATATATCAACTCGAATATTATTTTAGGAAAAGCCATGCATATTATTGTAGAAAGAAAGGAAGTGCATGTTTTATATATATATATATTATATATATATATATATAATATATATATATATATATATATATATATATATATATATATACACTCACCAAATGTGCATTTTAAGGGAACAGAAAAATTATAAATATGTTATTTTTCTCCACTAAATTTTGAAAACACGGAATTATTTGGAACGCAGAAAAAAATGCGTGATGATTTAGGAGAAATGCATAGGCGCCAGCGTGTGTGCGTACTCACCTAGATGTCCACACCTAGTTATGCTTGCTGGGGTAAGTCACAGTATAGATTGGTGGCTAAATATTTAATGTTTAGGCACCAAACAGATTGGTGCCTAAACGCTTAAATAAATATAAGCCTAAATATAGATTGGCTCTTTGGTTCCGCCTCTCAACTGTCAATTAACTGGTGTACAGGTTCGTGAGCCTACTGGGCTCTATTATAGCTACATTTGAATCTTTGTATGGAGTCAGCCTCCACCACATCACTTCCTAATGCATTCCATCTGTTAACTACTCTGACACTGAAAAAGTTTTGCTAACGTCCCTGTGACTCATGTGGGTACTGTGTGTGTGTGTGTGTGTTTCTAGTGATATCTAGTAAGGCGATTTGTAGCATCTAGCGAAGAGCTTCGCAGCATCTACCATCTGGTAGCAATTAGCGACGAGCCTGGTAGCATAACTGCTATCAGGCTGGTTGCGACCAGTTGCTACCAGACTGGTTGCGACCAGTTGCGCAGCACGTAATAGCATCTAGCGAGGAGAGTTCCCACAGCCGGCAAAATTAGAGTTCGTTGAGAAATTGCTTCTGATCCCATTTTCTTGCCAGAATCCGTTTCCGGTGTCTGAAAAGCAATATTTTGAGCACTTTGGAAAACGGGATTAAGAAGGTGTTTTTGTGTCCCATGCAACATTACACTCTACTGTCTCGTGTGTCAATACACTCTACTGTCTCGTGTGTCAATACACTCTACTGTCTCGTGTGTCAACACACTCTACTGTCTCGTGTGTTCAATACACTCTACTGTCTCGTGTGTCAATACACTCTACTGTCTCGTGTGTCAATGCACTCTACTGTCTCGTGTGTCAACACACTCTACTGTCTCGTGTGTCAATACACTCTACTGTCTCGTGTGTCAATACACTCTACCGTCTCGTGTGTCAATACACTCTACTGTCTCATGTATTATGTCATGGCGTATCTCTTAGTAACAATGTGTGTGTGTGTGTGTGTGTGTGTGTGTGTGTGTGTGTGTGTGTGTGTGTGTGTGTGTGTGTGCTTGCTTGCAGAGTTCAGAATTTTATCCCAAGTCCAGTATTCCTTGCTGTATTGTTGTTGACTGTATACACAAACACACACACACTCCTCTCTTTCTCCCTCTCTCGTTCCCAGCATGTAACTTCTCCTATTTGCATTTGATACTGTATATAGATATCACTGTAACATCTTCCTTTAGACACGTAGCGAACATGCAGCATAGATAATTGAGAAAAATATGTCACACACACACATTATATATATATAATATATATATATATATATATATATATAGATATATATATATATATATATATATATATATATATGCAACAAGCCTGAACGGTTGTATATTATTATATATATATATATATATAATATATATATATATATATATATATATATATATATATATATATATATACTATTAATCCATGTCTTGAATTCCAAGTTCCTCTGTAAGTCGTCCAGAAGAATAAGAGCTTTGAATTCCGTTTGAATTCTCGTATAGTCGTATATTTTCTCTTCCTGTCTACATATGTATGAGTACATGCATGTATATATACGTGTAGACTTGCATATGTGTTGTGTGTGTGTGTGTGTGCGTGTGTGTGTGTGTGTGTGTGTGTGTGTGTGTGTGTGTGTGTGTGTGTGTGTGTGTGTGTTGTGTACAAACCTAAATGATACAAGGACTGGTGAAGCAAGAGGGATTAATTTTGTGTCTTATGAAGCCATTACAGTCTCCACTCTCCGCCACTGAATCTCTTGAGTCGTCGATTGTGATGCAATAAAGTTTTCTGTGCTTGTTGGTTTACATACGTGATGTGATCTTGATATTTTAAGGTGTAAGGCCTTGTTTACCCGGGGGAGATGGATTGCTGTCGTTTTGTAACTCTAAAAAGCCCGCATTCGATATTATTAATTTGATTGTATTTATATGTCATTTTTTTAGGATATTGGCATAACTGTTTTCGAATTTCCATTCAACTGTATGGGGAATTCTATATTTTTTTTTTATCGGCCAGTGTCTTGTGGAGTCTTTGGAGTATGTCATTCTTCTACACCAAGAGCATGCCATTACTGCTTCCTATCTCCTCCACCCCCATTGAGACCCCACCACCCAGCGATCTCCCCCCCACTCCGTAGAGAAGGAAGTTCTCTCCCTCTCCACTCATTCCCCCCCTTACCCACCCAACTGTTCCCCCCCTCCCCCGTTCCCTACACTTCCCTATATCCCCAATCTACATCTCCCCCCCCCCCGCCATTCCCGCCCCTCCCCTCCAATGCTCGCCCCCTATTTAAATTAAACTCACACCCTTGTTGTGTTGTTATAGATTCAGCTACTCGGATCAAGTTCCAAGTAGCACGGGCTATGGTGAGCCCGTAACTACCTGGCACAGGAGCTGGGCAAGAAGCACGGGCTATGGTTAGCCTCGTGGACAGGAGATGTCTCCCGTGTCACACCCTTCATCTCCCCCACCTTATACCACACAATCGTTCCGCCACCACACCTTCACTTCCCCGCACCTCCATCCACTGACACTCCTCTACGCCTCTGATTCCCCAACACACTCCCCAAGTCCGCTGTCTTGGACTATTTTCATAAGAATTTAAATAAAGGTTTATTGGTCCATGCGAGAAAATGATATTCCCCTAACCTATATTGACTGGAGTCCATCATACACACGTATAT
>WNGS01097353.1:0-11893 GCA_020271785.1 Procambarus virginalis
AAATAATATACAAGACAACATTTCATTACAACCAGTCTCAGATGACAGTGAATGTGATTATATTATGGAGTACAATCAATCACAGAATGGAATGATCTTCCAAACAAACCCAGAGACTATAGTATACATTGCTGGCATTTGTCTCAAAGTTCTCATTGACACTGGATCAAACATTGACACCATTGCTGAGTGCCACTATGAAAAATTTAAAAAACAGTTCCCAAAGCTTGAAAACTATAATGGCAAAGCCACTGCCTATGCTTCAAAGGTAGCCTTACCAGTGATTGGAACTTTCACTGCAGAGATTAAGTCAAAGAATGCAATGCTCATTACTACATTCCATGTTGTTAGGAATGCAAAGGAGTCTTTACTCAGTTACAAGACTTCAACCAAATTGGGGCTACTTCAGCTTTCTAATGCTGTAGCAGTGGAATCTGCAAACAATGTTGATGCTATTGTTGCTGAATTTTCTGATCGATTTAAATCCATAGGTTGTTATACTGATAGCAAGGTACATCTGCATATCAACCCAGATGTAATTCCAGTTGCCCAACCACATCGCCGACAACCATTCCATACTCGCAAGAAAGTCGATGCCGAACTGGATAGGCTGATAGAACTAGATATCATTGAACCGGTAACAGGCCCAACACCATGGGTAAGCCCAATTGTCACTCCACCAAAGCCGAAGAATCCAGATGAGATACGCATTTGTGTAGACATGCGTGTTCCCAACAAGGCAATAATGCGTGAACGCCATCCTACACCCACTGTAGATGATATGATTTACCGCTTGAATGGTGCAACTGTATTCAGCAAGTTAGATTTAAACAAGGGCTATCATCAGCTTGAACTTGATGATGAGAGTCGATTCATCACAACGTTTACGACACATCGAGGTCTGTATAGGTACAAGCGCCTGAGTTTTGGTATTAACAGTGCTGCTGAGGTATTCCAGCACATCATCAGCCAGGTATTGCAAGATATACCTAATGCTGACAACATGTCTGATGACATCATTGTTTATGGCCGTACCCAAGCTGAACACGACAAAGCTCTTCGTGCAACATTGCAACGCTTACGAGAAAAGAATTTGACGCTAAGCCGAGCAAAGTGTGAGTTCAATCAACATAAAATTGAATTCTTTGGACATGTACTTAGTGACAAAGGTCTGTCTCCAGATCCTAAGAAAGTTGCAGATATCAAGAATGCTGCACCTCCTTCAACATCCACTGAAGTACATAGTTTTCTGGGAATGGCAAACTACTGTTCTCGCTTCATTCCAGATTTTGCTACCATTACGAAGCCTCTACGTGAGCTCCTGAAGAAAAATGCATCATGGTACTGGAGCGATATCGAGCAAAATGCATTTGATGCTGTGAAAGATGCACTAGTAGAAAATGCGACTGCTGCGTACTTTGATCCATCAATGGACACTGAGTTAACGGTGGATGCTAGTCCTGTTGGTTTAGGTGCTGTGTTAGCCCAACACAAACCTGGTCAACCAGATTCCAGAGTAGTAATTGCCTACGCCAGCCGTTCTCTCACAGATGTTGAGCAACGATACAGTCAGACAGAGAAGGAAGCTCTTGCTCTTGTATGGGGCTGTGAACACTTCAATGTGTATCTGCTTGGTGCACCCTTTACCACGATAGTCACTGACCACAAACCGTTGGAGACCATCTTCAATAATCCAAAGTCCAAACCACCAGCTCGCATTGAGAGATGGGCTCTTCGTCTGCAACCATACAACTTTACGGTGAAATACAAGCAGGTGCAGGCAATCCCGCTGATTACATCAGTCGACATCCTGCCAACAGTTTCACCATCACCAAGCATCAGCAAGTTGCCGAGGAATATGTACACTCTGTAACCTGTGATGCAGTCCCTAAGGCTCTCACTCTTGATGAAATCCGTACTGCAACCCTAGAGGACCCAACTCTGCAAGCAACAGTGGATGCATTGACTAAGAAAAAGTTTCCACGCATCCCACCCTCAGGAGTTGACCAAGATGCATTCAAAGCACTTGAACGCATCCAGACAGAATTAAGTGTTACGCAACAACGCGACACCGTGCTGCGAGGTACTCGTATCGTCATTCCAGCTGTTCTCCAGCAACGTGCTCTGAAGCTTGCACATCAAGGACACCAAGGTCTTGTAAGGACCAAACAGCTGCTACGAGAAAAGGTGTGGTTTCCTGGCATTGATCGTCAAGCTAAGGACATGCATGATGCCTGTGTCCCTTGCCAAGCTGCAGTGGATACTTCAAGACCAACACCTCTACAACCTTCACCACTACCTGCTGCACCATGGATGGAAGTATCGATGGACTTCTGTGGACCGCTACCAACTGGAGAGTACTTGATGGTAGTCATTGATGATCACTCACGTTATCCAGAAGTAGAAATCATCACTTCCACATCTGCAAAGGCTGTCATCCCGAAACTCGACAAGATCTTTTCAAACTTTGGCATTCCTGAAGTTGTCAAGACGGACAATGGACCGCCATTTAATGGACAAGACTTCGTCAACTTTGCTGAGCATATTGGATTCAAACACCGCCGTGTGATGCCACTACATCCTCAAGCAAATGGAGAAGTAGAGAGATTCATGCAACCTCTCATGAAAGCGGTACGCTGTGCTCATGCCGAAGGACGATCCTGGAAACAAGCTATGTATGCTTTTCTCAGGAACTACCGTGCAACACCGCATGGAACACTGGGCAAGTCGCCTGGCGAACTTTTATTTGGACGTCCTATGAGATCGCACTACCTGTCATGCCAGCCAAGGTAACGGATAAACGTCTCGCTCAGAAGGATGCACTAGCCAAGGGCAAAATGAAAATTGCTCATGATCAACGTGCAAAGGAACAATTCATAAAGGTTGGAGATACTGTTCTCGTTAAAAAGAAAAAAGAGGGAAAGCTAGATATGCCGTATGATACAAAACCATATAAAGTGATTAGTGTAAAAGGAACTATGGTAACAGCGAGTAATAGAGATCATAGTATAACACGTAATATGGCTTATTTCAAAGTGATTCCAACTAGTGTAGAAAATGATGAAGTGCAAAGTCGTGCAAAAGAAAAAGAAAAAATGAGTTATAACTCGATAAACAATTCATCGAGGGATATTCTTGTATTTAAGGACTCTCGTCCTAAACGTCATGTTAAACGCCCTACACGATTTGATGATTAATTGTGTTCCTATGTAATGCAAAGTATTTACTTATTATGCTAAACTAAATTTAATATTGTTTGAATAATGCAGATCTCTCATTCAATATTTTGTAACTTTGTATTACAGTTTCTTTCATGTTTATTTAACATTGCATATGTATTTTTAACATTGAAATCCATTGTGGTAAAGATTAAGTTGTTTAAATTCTTTGTGTGCTTAATTATTGTTAAATGTGTGCAATATCTCTTGATATGTTAATAACTTACTTTGTGCCAATAACTTTGCTTTGTGCTACGAGCATGGTAGACATCCTGTATTCATTCTTTTTAAAGAAAAGGAGGGATGTCATGTTCACAGAAAATGGTACCATCCGTTTTCTATGTGCGGCGGCTGGACGCCAGTAGAGATCTGAGGTAAACAAAACATACAGGACGCTACCAGCCTGGAAGCAGCTATCATGTAATTATTTAAGTATTAAAGTCAGTAACCAGGAATGACTTTATATGAACCCTACAACCAAGAGCTCCTCAGCTATACACAGATACCACAGACAGGAGTATTGGTTTGTTATTTAAAATCTTCTTTGATCCCAATATTTGTGAAATTGTACCCCATGTTTTCTTAATGTTGCCCTTTATTTGGATAAATTTATCTTCGTAGTATTTAGTTTTGGCTCTTCTAATTATTTTAGATAGCAATGACTAGTAATTCTTTGAAAATTCTTTGGAGTCGATTCCTAACCTATACTTCTTCTCAAGGTCATGTTTTTTATTAATGGATTTAAGTATTCTCTTTGTAAGCCAAGGATTGTTAAGCCTTTTAGTTGTGACTTGTTTCGTTAGCAAAGGACAGTGGGTGTTATAAAGGCCGAGAGTTTTTCGAAAAAAGGTTGATGTCCCCTATGTTTCCTAATTCGAACTCCCAGTTGACATATAGCAGCAGCAGCTATAAAATTGCCTACAGCAGTTTCATGTGCAGCCTAAAGAAACTGCCAACTGCCAAACTGCCAACAAACTGCCAATAAACTGCCAACAAACTCACCCTTAACATTGAAAAAACTTTGTATATTCTGTTTGGCAATAACTCCTCTAGTCAAATAAAATAATAAATAATAAATAAATTTTTATTCAGGTAATGTACATACATACAAGGTAAGATACAAAGTTGATGGATTTATAGATAGAGCTAGTACGTACAATGCCTAAAGCCACTATTACGCAAAGCGTCTCGGGCAGGAAAAACAGGCAGGGCGTACGTAAGACTATAACTTAATACTAATTGAGTTTAAAGTATAAAATGTATTGAGAACAAATAAAAATGAAAATAAGAATGGGGGGAACATGGCTGAAAAAGCAGCACAAATACAGTTAGGTCGACAAACAGCGTTGTTTAAAAAACAGACATGGGATGACAATAGAGGGGTAAGGTAGGTTACAGGGAATTTATTAGGTAGTGCTTCGTTTTTATCTTAAACTGGTTGAGAGAGGTGCAGTCTTTAACATGGTTGGGATGGTCATTCCACATTCTGGGTCCCTTGATTTGTAGAGCATTTCTAGTTTGATTAAGTCGTACTCTTGGAATATCAAAACTGTATTTGTTTCTGGTGTGGTGCTCATGGGTTCTGTTATAACCTTCAATGAAGCTTTTGAGGTCAGGATTGGCATTACAGTTCAGCGTTTTATATATGTATAATATATATTTCCCACACACAATGTGGGAATCCCACGCGATTTCCCACATGCAATGTGGGAAATCATTCATATTTGCAAACATACAATGCTTGAAACCAAAATCAAGAAATAAAGTTAAGTTCATAAATGGCCTCCTAATAGAATCGAACTCAATATTTGGTGCATTTACAGAAACCCACACAAAAGACCACATGGATAGTGAAATCTGGATCCCGAATTATAATCTATATAGATGTGACAGAGTAACTAGGTCAAGTGGAAGAGTAGGTCTGTGTATTAAAGAGGAGCTGGCATGCACAGAGCTCCTGAACTCGTCCAATGAGGTGGTAGAGGTACTTGGAATCGAGGTAGAAAATATGAATCTACTTATTATTTTAATATACAAACCTCCAGATGCAACAGTTGAGGAATTCACTGAACAGATCCACAAAATAGAGAATATCCTTGATAACCTAGCAAACCCAGTACCAGACATCATCTTCCTTGGAGACTTCAATCTACCCAGTTTAAAATGGAGAATAGTAAACAATAACATTATAGCAGGAAGTCAACCTGGAAATAACCAACCACAGGTCAGAGAACTACTGAGATTCTGTGACAAATTCTCGCTCAGTCAGCAGATTACAGAACCAACTAGGAACGAAAACACGCTGGACCTGATATTCACGAACAATGAGGAGCTAATCAGAGACATTACTGTCTCAGACACTACGTACTCGGACCACAAGCTCATTGAAGTGCAAACTAACATTAATAACGGTAGTAGGCCCAAGAGAATCAACAAGCGAGAAGGGCTATTCAATAAATTCAATTTTAATAATAAAAGGATAGACTGGGAGAAAATAAACAGGGAACTTACAAACATTCAATGGGAAAATGTCCTAAGAAATAAAAATCCTACACAAGGAATAAAAAAACTGACTTCTGAAGCATATGAAGTCTGTCGACTTCAATGACTTCGACATATACGACTTGAGATAGATAAGATACCTGTCTGAAACATGTTCCTTTGAGGAAAGCCAGAAAGAGGTCAATGTAGAAAGAGAACGCAGACGACATTACAAAAGGAGGAAGAAATTAACGGAAATGCTTAAGCAGACACGACTCTCCATACAGAGAAGAAATAATTTAAACAGGGAGATTGAAGAAATCGAACAGAGACTGAAGCATTCCTATCAGACTGAAGAAAGGCAACTAGAACAGAAAGCAATTCAAGAAATAAAGAAAAACCCAAAATATTTCTTCACATATGCTAAATCAAAAGCGAAAACCACTGCCAGTATTGGACCTATTCGTATTAGCGAAGGTTCATACACTGAGGATGACAAAGAAATTAGTGAAATCCTAAAAAAGCAGTATGAGGACATGTTTAGCACTCCGATACTCAGCATGAAAGTGGAAGATTCGGACAATTTCTTTATGAATGATACTCAAACACCTGTAAATATAACTGATATCAGCACGAGCGTGGCAGATTTTGAAAGAGAAATTGACAATATGCCCATGCACTCAGCCCCGGGTCCAGACTCATGGAATTCAATATTTATAAAGAAATGCAAAGTGCCAGTAGCACAGGCGCTCAGTATAGTGTGGAGGAGAGCTTGGACACAGGGAGATACCAGATGCGCTTAAAGCAGCAGACATTGCCCCTCTACACAAGGGTGGTAGCAAAGCATTGGCAAAGAATTATAGACCAGTTGCACTAACGTCCCACATAATAAAAGTATTTGAGAGTGATCAGGAGTCAGGTCACTAGATTCATGGAAACCAATGACCTCCACAATCCAGGCCAACATGGATTTAGAGCAGGAAGATCATGCCTCTCACAGCTACTTGACCACTATGACAAAATCACGGAGGCATTAGAGGAAAAACATAATGCAGATGTCATATACACAGATTTTGCAAAGGCATTCGACAAATGTGACCATGGAGTGATTGCACACAAAATGAGGTCAATGGGTATAACTGGTAAAGTAGGACGCTGGATACTCAATTTCCTGTCGAACAGAACACAAAGAGTAACAGTCAATCAAGTAAAATCGAGTCCGAGCGCAGTTAAAAGCTCTGTACCTCAAGGTACAGTCCTTGCACCACTGCTGTTCCTTATTCTCATATCCGACATAAACAAAAACACAAGTCACAGCTTCGTGTTATCCTTTGCAGGTGATACAAAAATCAGCATGAAAATTACCTCTGCTGAAGACATTGATAAACTACAAACAGATATTAACAAATTTTTCGATTGGGCAGCAGAAAATAACATGATGTTTAACGGTGATAAATTCCAGGTACTCAGATACGGCAAAAATGAGGATCTGAAACATAATACAGGGTACAAAACACAATCGAATCTGCCCATAGTAGGAAAACAGCATGTCAAGGATTTGGGAATAATGATGTCCGACGACCTAACGTTTAGGGAGCATAACCAAGCAAGTATTGCATCAGCCAGAAAAATGATAGGATGGATTACGAGAACCTTAAGTCCAGAGATCCCATCACAATGGTTGTACTCTTCAAATCACTTGTGTTGTCCCGTCTTGAGTACTACTCGGTACTCACTTCCCCTTCAGAGCAGGAGAGATTGCTGAAATTGAAGGAATACAGAGAACATATACGGCACGCATAGACGAGATAAAGCACCTAAATTATTGGGATCGTCTCAAAGCTCTCCAAATGTACTCACTAGAAAGGAGACGAGAGAGATATAAATAATATACACATGGAAAATACTGGAGGGACAGGTCCCAAATCTGCACAGTAAAATAACAACGTACTGGAGTGAACGACATGGAAGAAAATGCAGAATAGAACCAGTGAAGAGCAGAGGTGCCATGGGCACAATCAGAGAACACTGCATGAACATCAGAGGTCCACGGTTGTTCAACGTCCTACCAGCAAGCATCAGAAATATTACAAGAACAACCGTGGACATCTTCAAGAGGAAACTGATTGTTTCCTTCAAGGAGTGCCGGACCAACCGGCACTCCTTGGGCTGTGGTGGGTATGTGGGGCTGTGGGCCGCTCCAAGCAACAGCCTGGTGGACCAAACTCTCACAAGTCAAGTCTGACCTCGGGCCGGGCTTGGGGAGTAGAAGAACTCCCAGAACCCCATCAACTAGGTATCAACCAGGTAATACACATGAGAGAATGTGCAGTGACTTAATATCTAACATATTCAGAGATTTGAGTAGGGTAACGAGTGATGTCTGGGACCAGAGTTGGATATTGTCCTAATAGCAGCTTTGTGTTGAGTTATTAGAGGATGCAAATGATTTGGGTAGTAGAACCCAAGCACATATACCATAGTTGAGATATGGATCGATGAGGGAGTAATAGAGAGTCACCAGGGCAGGTCGGGGTACATAATATCTGATCTTAGAAAGAATGCCAACAGTTTTTGAAACTTTTCTGGGGGGAGCCCCGTCGGCTCCCCGGAGCTATCCCAGGCTGATATGCTAATGTCAGACTTTGGCATCAGTCATGTGTATGGAGTTCTTAGGCCTACCGGGAACCACGGCCAGAACCGGGCCCCCTCAGAGAGGCAAGGGGAGCAATGGCCTATAGAAGCCCCCGTGTGGTTGGAAGCATTCTATGTCTGCCATCGACCGGGACAGGCACCCAGAAAGGTAAGCGCCCCAAAACAAACCCCTATTCTGGTTAAAATTGCTACCAAAAGCCGAACTAGTGGATAGAACTCCCCAAAGAAAAACGAGCAAACTAGTGTGACGTCACACGCTGCCGCGCCGCTGTCTGCGCAGCTCCCCCCTCCCCGGGAGGGGGAAGGGGGAGCCCCAGACCCTCCGCGCCGGCTACCCACACCTCAGTTCTTGAGGCTGATGCTATAGGCGAAGGTCGTGTGCTCTGGCTCCGGTGTTCGCTACAACACTGTGCTTGCGTGTGGTGTTTGTTTTCTGGGTGCGAGAGCCAGGAGTAATTTTTAGTACTCGGGCTGCATGCGCCTAGGGTTTCCTTCCCTAGGTGCCCTGTAAGTACTACCCTTGGGGCTTGGGGCCACCTTCCACAGGCTCCTTGGGATCTGCCTCTGCTGGTCCGTTTTACCTTTTTCGGTTTTTCGGCCGCCTGTTGGGCTCTTGGGTGTTCTGTTCTCCCTTGTTACTGGCAGGTAAGAGGCAGTTTGCACTGGTAGGGGCGCAGGGTGCTGCACAGCTTGTATTCCCGACATAGCGGCCGGCTCTGTTCCCTGGGGCTCGCTGTCCTCTTGCGGGGTTTTGTTTTTCTTTTTGTTTTTGCCTGGTGGGGGGTTCTCTCATATTCATTCCTTAGTTCTAACCCTTTCACGGTTATACTCGATGGCGCCCCCTGCTAGGTCCCCGTGAGTGTACACGTCCCTGGGGTACAGCTATAGAAGTTCGATTGGTAGTTTTGGGCGCCGGTTAGCAGCTCCCTGCCTGGGACTACCTGAGCGCGAGTCCTCTTAAAGTAAACGCTCAGGACCCTGGGAATCCCCTAGGGGGCGCGTGGGTCCGATGGATGTGACCCCGGAGTCCCCACTCGCTGTGTGCGAGTTTGCGGGTTGCTCGGTCCCTTTGTCTCAGGGTGACCCTCATTGTTTTTGCCTCTGCCATGCTGCCTGTTGGGTCGGTGATACTTTCGACCCTGAGTCCTGTGAGTGTTGCTGCTTGCTTGTGACTCAATTTACCCAATCCTCTGATGATTCTCTTCGGGTACAGGCGGCGCGTGCGTTGCAGTCTAGGTTTCGTCTGTTGCAACGCGCTAGGTTGGTTGCTCACCCGGATGCCCCGGGGCTGCCCCGCTTTGCTTTTCGTGACCCGGACTTGGGGGTGGGGGTCGCTTCGATCCTGGTTCAGTCCGCGCCTCCTCGTCCTTCCCCTACTGCTCATTCTGGTCCCCCCCCTTGCTTCCAGCCCCGAAACGTCTGAGGGTTTCGGGGTCGGAGCAGGGGTTACTTGATCTTGAGACTCGGGCAGCTTCGGGGGGTGCCCCTTCCGGGGGAGCGGCAGAGGCATTCGAGTCTTGTCTCCCGGCCGAAGCTTCGGGGTCTGACCAGTGGGCCCCCTTCCTTCAGCTGTTCCGGCTGCTCCGTCCTTGTCTTGTGGGGTCGGGGCTTGGGGAGAGGACTCGGCCTCGGGTCCTGTGGTGTTGGACCTCGAGGCTGGGGAGGGGCTGACTTGGGGGCCTTGGGCTCCGCTGGACCCCGCCTGGGTTTTTCTTCCCTCTGAGCGGGGCTTATTGTTACAAGGAGTGGGGTTCTCTTTTCCCCCCTCTGCGTACGAGTTGGATTTGGTGTCGGCCCCTCCCCGGGTTCGGTTCCGTGTTCCCCCGGGTTCGTCGGTTCCGTCTTTCCGGAGGTTTTCGGCTTATCGCATCCAACCTGGTGAGGTGCGAGCGGCCTTTGCAGCTTACCTCCTGCGGGACCCGGATTATGCCTCGGAACTGGATCCTTCTGAGTTCAGGTTTGGGACTTCGTTCCCTTTCTGGCTCCGTTACGAGGTTCCGGAGTCTTCCTGGCTAGCAGCCTGCCCCTTGCTTGTTTTGGATTCCTGGCATTCCTTCTGTCGTTCCCGCACGTTGGAGTGGCGGGAAGCTTCCACGGTGATTCAGGTTTTCCTGGGGGGCGAGCTTGAGTACCTGAATGAGTGCTTGTTTGCCCCTGCCCTCCCCCGCGATGTGGGCGTTATTCAGCTCCATGTGCAGGTTCCCGTCCTTTCGGCGGCGCTTGTTGCGGAGGACTTGCGCGCCCGGGGCCTTTTGGCTTCGGCCTTGCGGTTCTTTTCCATCCTGGAGCTGTCCTCGGATTGGCTCGTGGAGGATGTGAGGACGCTTGGGTCCGTCCCAGGGTCCGGCGCCTTGTCCTCGGCTGCGCGCTCGTTCGCTGCCTTGTTGAAGCTGTTCACGCCGATTTTGCGGGATGCGGTTTCCCTGTTTTATGCTTCCCGTCTCGCGTGTCGGCAGGCGGTGCTGGGTTCCTCCGTGGAATCTGCTTGGGCTCTGGCTCTTAGGCGTTCTTCCCCCTTTTGTCCTCTTCTTTTTGCGGAGTCGGCCGTGGCGCAGTTTATTCAGGCTGCGTCGGCGGCTTGTCGTCCGATGTCGGACTTGTTGGTCTTCGGGGGTCCCGGGGTGGGTCTTCCCGGAAGGGTCGTGCCAGAGCTCGGGGTTCCTCTCGTCGTGGTAGGCCTCTGGTGTCAGGTTCGGGTTCGGCTCCTGCTGCGGACCCGCCCTCGTCTGGTCGGCGCGGTGTTCGCTCTGTGCGGGGTTCTGGGTCTCGTAAGGGTCGCCGGCCCTTTCGCGGTTTGCCCCGTTGACGGGGCGAGGGGGGGGGGCAGCTTGCGCTGTTCGCCCGCGCCTGGTCCCACGATTCGTGGGCCTTTCAGGTCGTGTCTTGCGGTCTGCGGTGGCGTTGGGTGGCCCCTCCCCCTTTGGGGGGGTTGGGGCTGGCAGGGCAAGTTTCTTCCCCTGTGCTCCGTCGCGTCGTCTTGGAGTGGGTACGTTTGGGCGTCGTCGAAACGACGTCGTCCCTCAGATGGGTTTCCCGTCTGTTTCCGGTTCCGAAACGGGACTGCGCGGACCTGAGGTTCATTCTGGACTTGTCCCGTCTGAACCCCTGGGTTCATTGCCCCTCCTTCCGGATGACTACGCTGTCTCAGGTTCGGCTCCTTTTGGAGCCGGGCGCTTGGATGGTGTCCCTGGACCTCCGGGACGCTATTGGCATGTCCTGATTCATCCGCGGTTCAGGGACTGGCTCGTTTTTGTGGGGGGCGTCAGAGTTACCGCTTTCGTTGTCTCCCGTTCGGGTTGAACCTGGCACCTCGCGTGTTCACAGCCTTACACGGGTAGTCGTGGCTCGGTTGCGTCTCCTAGGAGTTCGGGTGTTGGCCTACCTCGACGACTGGCTGGTTTGGGCTCCCAGCTGCTTGCTTGCTACGCTTGCTAGCTACCAGGGATTTGGTTCTTTCCCAGCTCGCCGGGTTCGGGTTCTTGGTGAACTGGAGGAAGTCCCATCTGGTTCCATCTCCGGTTCGGACTTGGCTGGGCCTC
>WNGS01097358.1:0-13637 GCA_020271785.1 Procambarus virginalis
GTTGGCTCTCGTGACTATACTCTGGTGGTAGAGTGTTGGCTCTCGTGACTTATCTCCGATCACGAGACTTTCACATCAGACGGTGAAAACAGGAATCTGATGGGCGAGTGTTAGCTGTCATGACCAAAATCTTAGAAAAGTTTTTTGGGTGTCATAAACTCTTCTCTGACAGTAGAGTTTTGGCTGTCATAATCATAATCAGATGGGAGAATGTTGGTGTGGGAAATTTACCAGTGTGATTTTTTAAATATTTCTTTATTTTATTTATTAAATAATTTATATTGTAATTTTCTTGTTAAATTATTTATCTTCAAGTGGACTGTATAGAATAATTTTCTCCCATAAATATACTTCTTACAAGCTTGGTGGGTTTTCTGATTAAATTTTGCTACACTGTGATTAAACGGTTAGCATATTATAAATTCCATTAAACCGTAATAAACAGTTAATGGATAAATTTACATACATTTAAATGTCATAATTAGCAATTATGATGGTTAGTATAACTAAAGCTTTAGTCACCTTATCTGACTTGAAGGCTGCGACAGTCTTCTGGGTCGCATTGACGCAGTACACTGTCACTCTGCTGACAGTAGTGGGTCAGGTGTGGTACACGTGAGTCGGTCTTCTGCTAAAGCAATGGCGTTGTGTCTGGTGACGCCGTTTTAACATGATTGACGAATCAAATCGAATCAAAGACCCTAGGACAGGTAAGCAGGGGATGGAAGGCTGGGGGAGGATGCATAAAAAAATGCAGGGAACAGGGTGCATGTCGGAGGAGCGGGGCACAGCTCGGTGGCCCAGCTACCATGGGTTTGACTTGGCAGTGATACTGGACGGCGATCTCGTTGTCCATTTGCATCCCTGGGCGTCGCACAGGGACTCGGTTCCTAGGCAGCTGGCCGTTATTGGTGTTACTTCAATCTTGGGTCTCCGTTTGAAAGTCTTCTGACTTCAGAGCTCTTCTTACTTCTTCCTTCTGGCATTTCCGTCAAGCTTGGGTTGTTGGTCTTCTTCGGCTTCGAGGTAGTCTTACTTTTTGTTGACATTACAGTGTTGTCGTTCGAGGTTGTAAGTGTGGTGTCCAGAAGGAAATCTTCAGGTCTGCAGTTGCACTTTCGATGAGGAGGGAATGGCGCTCCAACTGAGACATCTTCGTCTGACGAATCGCTTCCATCAAGAGTAGGGACAGTGATCATCGGAGGTGTTGTAGTAGCAGGTCAAGCAGCCAGAGTAGAAGGTTCAGTGGGAGTATACTGTGTGTGTGGCGCGATGGTAGTAGATGGTTGTGAAGGTGGCACTGCGGCAGATGGTGGGTGGAGCTGCAGTAGATGAATGAGAAATTCCTCACACTTCGTGTTGTCCCGACTCCAGCCTGCCCAAATGTTACAATGTATCCATGCACACAAACTGTTTTATT
Organism: Procambarus virginalis; assembly: GCA_020271785.1. Taxonomy (NCBI): domain Eukaryota; kingdom Metazoa; phylum Arthropoda; class Malacostraca; order Decapoda; family Cambaridae; genus Procambarus; species Procambarus virginalis. Next base: position 1,421 of record WNGS01097358.1, read on the forward strand.
GTTATTTGTTGAATATAAATCATTCAAGTCGAGTTATAAGGGACACTCGCCTCTCTGGGCTGAGTCATGCGTCCTTACCACCAATACCCTAACAATCAGATATAATATGGTATAGGATGCACTTTCCTGTTTGATGTCTTGGACGAAATGCCCCAAATTCATAGACTGATTAATAAAGATTATCCACCCAAGAGTGGCACGGGCCCGTAAGAATTCATAGGAATCTCTTAAGTTTACATACCAGCGGCGCACTCCGTGCTATTTTTATCTATCGTTTCTACTACATATATTTTCTCTAACAAACACCCCCCAACCACTTGGGATGGACGGTAGAGCGACGGTCTCGCTTCATGCATGTCGGCGTTCAATCCCCGACCGTCCAAGTGGATGGGCATCATTCCTTTCCTCCGTCCCATCCCAAATCCTTATCCTGACACCTTCCAAGTGCTGTATAGTCGTAATAGCTTGTCACATTCCCCCTGCTAGTTCCCTATCTTTCGTGTATCACGATCAGGGTAACATGTGCTGGTGGCATCTCCCTAACCTCCTCCCCCCCCCCCCCCCCACGAACACCGGCCATTGTTTCTATTACGAGGCACCTTACATTATTATTCATTTATTAGAAAGGAGTGGGTGTAGACTTATATTATTTATTATTATAATTAAATTAATATAATGAAGCGTAATTCAGCTCGCTTGGACTGCACGCTTGGAGAATTTAAATAAAGACGCCTGAATAATAAATAATACGCCTGATTTGAATAAATAATAAAATAATACGCCTGATTTGTTATATTTATTGAGACGTAATTTCGTGTTTTCTCGACAGAGAATTGAGAATTAAATCATGATGGTTCTTATTCATTTATATTTAGTTTTTTAAATTTCTACCACAGCAAAAATAAAATTCCTTACGGTATAATTAATTGTATAAAATTTATGTAAAATATTAAAATATGCGGGATATTTTCCCACCGTTTGCTGTCATGACCATGATCAGATGGGAGTGTGATGGCCGTCGAGGCTTCACACAGACTCCCGTCTGAGTGAGTGTTGGCTGTCGAGGCTTCACTCTGATGGGAGAGTGTTGGCCGTCGAGGCTTCACTCAGATGGGAGTGTGATGACCGTCGATGCTTCACTCAATTTGGAGAGTGTTGACCATCGAGGCTTCACTCAGATGGGAGTGTGATGGCCGTCGAGGTTTCACTCCGATTGGAGAGTGTTGGCTGTCGAGGCTTCACTCAGATGGGAGAGTGTTGGCTGTCGAGGCTTCACTCCGATTGGAGAGTGTTGGCCGTCTAGGCTTCACTCAGATAGGAGAGTGTTGGCTGTCGAGGCTTCACTCCGATTGGAGAGTGTTGGCCGTCGAGGCTTCACTCAGATGACAGAGTGTTGGCCGTCGAGGCTTCACTCCGATTGGAGAGTGTTGGCCGTCGAGGCTTCACTCAGATGGAAGAGTATTGGCTATCGAGGATTCACTCAGATGGGAGTGTGATGGCCGTCGAGGCTTCACTCAGTTGGGTGTGCGATGGCCGTCGAGGCTTCAATACAATGGAAGACTGTTGGCCGTCGAGGCTTCATTCAGATGGGAGTGTGTTGGCTGTCGATCGAGGCTTCACTCAGATGGGAGTGTGATGGCCTTCGAGGCTTCACTCAGATGGAAAGTGTTGGCCGTCGAGGCTTCACTCAGATGAGAGCTTGTTGGCTGTCGAGGCTTCACTGCAATTGGAGAGTGTTGGCCGTCGAGGTTTCACTCAGATGGGAGTGTGTTGTCTGTCGAGGCTTCACTCAGATGGGAGTGTGTTGGCTGTCGAGGCTTCACTCAGATGGGAGAGTGTTGGCCATCGAGACTTCACTCAGATGGGAGAGTGTTGGCTGTCGAGGCTTCACTCCGATTGGAGTGTATTGGCCGTCGAGGTTTCACTCAGATGGGAGTGTGTTGGCTGTCGAGGCTTCACTCGTATGGGAGTATGATGGCCGTCGAGCCTTCAGTCAGATGGGAGAGTGTTGACCGTCGAGGCTTCACTCTGATGGGAGAGTGTTGACTGCCGAGGCTTCACTCAGATGAGAGAGTGCTGACTGTCGAGGCTTCACTCAGATGGGAGAGTGTTGGCCGTCGAGGTTTCACTCAGATGGGAGAGTGTTGGCCGTCGAGGCTTCACTCAGATGGGAGTGAGTTGGCTGTCGAGGCTTCACTCAGATGGGAGAGTGTTGGCCGTCGAGGATTCACTCAGATGGGAGTGTGATGGCCGTCGAGGCTTCACTCAGATTGGAGAGTGTTGGCCGTCGAGGCTTCACTCAGATGGGAGTGCGATGGCCGTCGAGGTTTCACTCAAGTAGGAGAGTGTTGACCGTCGAGGCTTCACTCTGATGGGAGAGTGTTGGCCGACGAGGCTTCACTCTGATGGGAGTGTTGCCGTCGAGGCTTCACTCTGATGGGAGAGTGTTGGCCGACGAGGCTTCACTCTGATGGGAGTGTTGGCCGTCGAGGCTTCACTCCGATGGGAGAGTGTTGGCTGCCGAGGCTTCACTTTGATGGGAATGTGTTGACCTCCGATTCTTCACTCTGATGGGAGAGTGTTGACCGTCGAGGCTTCACTCTGATGGGACAGTGTTGGATGCCGTGGCTTCACTCCGATTGGAGAGTGTTGACCGTCGAGGCTTCACTCTGATGGGACAGTGTTGGATGCCGTGGCTTCACTCTGATGGGAGAGTGTTCGGCGTCGAGGCTTCACTCAGATGGGAGTGTGAAGGCCGTCGAGGCTTCACTCAGATTGGAGAGTGTTGGCCGTCGAGGCTTCACTCAGATGGGAGAGTGATGGCCGTCGAGGCTTCACTCCGATGGAAGACTGTTGGCCGTCGAGGCTTCATTCAGATGGGAGTGTGTTCGCTGTCGAGGCTTCACTCAGATGGGAGTGTGATGGCCTTCGAGGCTTCACTCAGATGGGAGAGTGTTGACCGTCGAGGCTTCACTCAGACGGGAGTGTGTTGGCTGTCGAGGCTTCACTCAGATGGGAGTGTGTTGGCTGTCGAGGCTTCACTCAGATGGGAGAGTGTTGGCCATCGAGGCTTCACTCAGATGGGAGAGTGTTGACTGTCGAGGCTTCGCTCCGATTGGAGAGTGTAGACCGTCGAGGCTTCAATCAGATGGGAGTGTGATGGCCGCCGAGGCTTCAGTCAGATGGGAGAGTGTTGACCGTCGAGGTTTCACTCAGATGGGAAAGTTTTGGCCGTCGAGGCTTCACTCTGATAGGAGAGTGTTGGATGCCGAGGCTTCACTCAGCTGGGAGAGTGTTGGCCGTCAAGGTTTCACTCAGATGGGAGAGTGTTGGCCGTCGAGGCTTCACTCAGATGGGAGTGAGTTGACTGTCGAGGCTTCACTCAGATGGGAGTGTGTTGGCTGTCGAGGCTTCACTCAGATGGGAGAGTGTTGGCCATCGAGACTTCACTCAGATGGGAGAGTGTTGGCTGTCGAGGCTTCACTCCGATTGGAGTGTATTGGCCGTCGAGGTTTCACTCAGATGGGAGTGTGTTGGCTGTCGAGGCTTCACTCGTATGGGAGTATGATGGCCGTCGAGCCTTCAGTCAGATGGGAGAGTGTTGACCGTCGAGGCTTCACTCTGATGGGAGAGTGTTGACTGCCGAGGCTTCACTCAGATGAGAGAGTGCTGACTGTCGAGGCTTCACTCAGATGGGAGAGTGTTGGCCGTCGAGGTTTCACTCAGATGGGAGAGTGTTGGCCGTCGAGGCTTCACTCAGATGGGAGTGAGTTGGCTGTCGAGGCTTCACTCAGATGGGAGAATGTTGGCCGTCGAGGATTCACTCAGATGGGAGTGTGATGGCCGTCGAGGCTTCACTCAGATTGGAGAGTGTTGGCCGTCGAGGCTTCACTCAGATGGGAGTGCGATGGCCGTGGAGGTTTCACTCAAGTAGGAGAGTGTTGACCGTCGAGGCTTCACTCTGATGGGAGAGTGTTGGCCGACGAGGCTTCACTCTGATGGGAGTGTTGGCCGTCGAGGCTTCACTCTGATGGGAGAGTGTTGGCCGACGAGGCTTCACTCTGATGGGAGTGTTGGCCGTCGAGGCTTCACTCCGATGGGAGAGTGTTGTCTGCCGAGGCTTCACTTTGATGGGAATGTGTTGACCTCCGATTCTTCACTCTGATGGGAGAGTGTTGACCGTCGAGGCTTCACTCTGATGGGACAGTGTTGGATGCCGTGGCTTCACTCCGATTGGAGAGTGTTGACCGTCGAGGCTTCACTCTGATGGGACAGTGTTGGATGCCGTGGCTTCACTCTGATGGGAGAGTGTTCGGCGTCGAGGCTTCACTCAGATGGGAGTGTGAAGGCCGTCGAGGCTTCACTCAGATTGGAGAGTGTTGGACGTCGAGGCTTCACTCAGATGGGAGAGTGATGGCCGTCGAGGCTTCACTCCGATGGAAGACTGTTGGCCGTCGAGGCTTCATTCAGATGGGAGTGTGTTGGCTGTCGAGGCTTCACTCAGATGGGAGTGTGATGGCCTTCGAGGCTTCACTCAGATGGGAGAGTGTTGACCGTCGAGGCTTCACTCAGACGGGAGTGTGTTGGCTGTCGAGGCTTCACTCAGATGGGAGTGTGTTGGCTGTCGAGGCTTCACTCAGATGGGAGAGTGTTGGCCATCGAGGCTTCACTCAGATGGGAGAGTGTTGACTGTCGAGGCTTCGCTCCGATTGGAGAGTGTAGACCGTCGAGGCTTCAATCAGATGGGAGTGTGATGGCCGCCGAGGCTTCAGTCAGATGGGAGAGTGTTGACCGACGAGGTTTCACTCAGATGGGAAAGTTTTGGCCGTCGAGGCTTCACTCTGATAGGAGAGTGTTGGATGCCGAGGCTTCACTCAGCTGGGAGAGTGTTGGCCGTCAAGGTTTCACTCAGATGGGAGAGTGTTGGCCGTCGAGGCTTCACTCAGATGGGAGTGAGTTGACTGTCGAGGCTTCAATCAGATGGGAGAGTGTTGGCCGTCGAGGTTTCACTCAGATGGGAGTGTGATGGCCGTCGAAGCTTCACTCAGATTGGAGAGTGTTGGCCATCGAGGCTTCACTCAGATGGGAGTGTGATGGCCGTGGAGGTTTCACTCAGATGGGAGTGTGTTGACCGTCGAGGCTTCACTCAGATGGGAGTGTGATGGCCGTGGAGGTTTCACTCAGATAGGAGAGTGTTGGCTGTCGAGGCTTCACTCCGATTGGAGAGTGTTGGATGCCGAGGCTTACCTCCGTTTGGAGAGAGTTGGCCGTCGAGGCTTCACTCTGATGGGAGAGTGTTGGATGCCGAGGCTTCACTCCGTTTGGAGAGAGTTGGCCGTCGAGGCTTCACTCTGATGGGAGAGTGTTGGCTGTCGAGACTTCACTCAGATGGGAGTGTGTTGGCTGTCGAGGCTTCACTCAGATGGGAGAGTGTTGGCCGTCGAGGCTTCACTCCGATGGGAGAGTGATGTCCGTCTAGGCTTCACTCAGATGGGAGAGTGTTGGCTGTCGAAGCTTCACTCCGATTGGAGAGTGTTGGCCGTCGAGGCTTCACTCAGATGGGAGAGTGTTGGCTGTCGAGGCTTCACTCAGATGGGAGAGTGTTGGCCGTCGAGACTTCCCTCAGATGAGAGTGTGATGGCCGTCGAGGCTTCACTCAGATGGGAGTGTGATGGCTGTCGAGGCTTCACTCCGATGGAAGAGTGTTGGCCGAAGAGGCTTCACTCAGATAGGAGTGTGTTGGCTGTCGAGGCTCCACTCAGATGGGAGTGTGATGGCCGTCGAGGCTTCACTCTGATGGAAGAGTGTTGGATGCTGAGGCTTCACTTCGATTGGAGAGTGTTGGCCGTCGAAGCTTCACTCCGATTGGAGAGTGTTGGCGGTCGAGGCTTCACTCAGATGGGAGTGTGATGGCCGTCCAGGCTTCACTCAGATGGAAGAGTGTTGGCCGTCGAGGCTCCATCAATGGGAGAGAGTTGGCTGTCGAGGCTTCACTCCAGTTAGAGAGTGTTGGCCGTCGAGGCTTCACTCAGATGGGAGTGCGTTGGCTGTCGAGGCTTCACTCAGATGGGAGTGTGCTGGCTGTCGAGCCTTCACTCAGATGGAAGAGTATTGGCTGTCGAGGCTTCACTCAGATGGGAGTGTGTTGGCTGTCGAGGCTTCACTCAGATGGGAGAGTGTTGGCCGCCGAGCCTTCACTCAGATGGGAGTGTGATGGCCGTCGAGGCTTCACTCAGATGGGAGTGCGATGGCCGTCGAGGCTTCAATCCGATGGAAGACTGTTGGCCGTCGAGGCTTCACTCAGATGGGAGTGTGTTGGCTGTCGAGGCTTCACTCAGATGGGAGTGTGATGGCCTTCGAGGCTTCACTGAGATGGGAAAGTGTTGGCCGTCGAGGCTTCACTCAGATGGGAGTGAGTTGACTGTCGAGGCTTCACTCTGATGGGAGTGTGATGGCCGTCGAGGCTTCACTCAGATTGGAGAGTGTTGGCCATCGAGGCTTCACTCAGATGGGAGTGTGATGGCCGTGGAGGCTTCACTCAGATGGGAGAGTGTTGACCGTCGAGGCTTCACTCTGATGGGAGAGTGTTGGCCGTCGAGGCTTCACTCCGATGGGAGAGTGTTGGCCATCGGCGCTTCACTCTGATGGAGAGTGTTGGCTGCCAAGGCTTCACTCAGGTGTGAATGTGTTGACCTTCGAGGCTTCACTCTGATGGGAGAGTGTTGACCGTCTAGGCTTCACTCAGATGGGAGAGTGTTGGCTGTCGAAGCTTCACTCCGATTGGAGAGTGTTGGCCGTCGAGGCTTCACTCAGATGGGAGAGTGTGGCTGTCGAGACTTCACTCAGATGGGAGTGTGATGGCCGTCGAGGTTTCACTCAGATGGGAGAGTGTTGGCTGTCGAGGCTTCACTCCGATTGGAGAGTGTTGGATGCCGAGGCTTACCTCCGTTTGGAGAGAGTTGGCCGTCGAGGCTTCACTCTGATGGGAGAGTGTTGGATGACGAGGCTTCACTCCGTTTGGAGAGAGTTGGCCGTCGAGGCTTCACTCTGATGGGAGAGTGTTGGCTGTCGAGACTTCACTCAGATGGGAGTGTGTTGGCTGTCGAGGCTTCACTCAGATGGGAGAGTGTTGGCCGTCGAGGCTTCACTCCGATGGGAGAGTGATGTCCGTCTAGGCTTCACTCAGATGGGAGAGTGTTGGCTGTCAAAGCTTCACTCCGATTGGAGAGTGTTGGCCGTCGAGGCTTCACTCAGATGGGAGAGTGTTGGCTGTCGAGGCTTCACTCAGATGGGAGAGTGTTGGCCGTCGAGACTTCCCTCAGATGAGAGTGTGATGGCCGTCGAGGCTTCACTCAGATGGGAGTGTGATGGCTGTCGAGGCTTCACTCCGATGGAAGAGTGTTGGCCGAAGAGGCTTCACTCAGATAGGAGTGTGTGGCTGTCGAGGCTCCACTCAGATGGGAGTGTGATGGCCGTCGAGGCTTCACTCTGATGGGAGAGTGTTGGATGCTGAGGCTTCACTTCGATTGGAGAGTGTTGGCCGTCGAAGCTTCACTCCGATTGGAGAGTGTTGGCGGTCGAGGCTTCACTCAGATGGGAGTGTGATGGCCGTCCAGGCTTCACTCAGATGGAAGAGTGTTGGCCGTCGAGGCTCCAATCAATTGGGAGAGAGTTGGCTGTCGAGGCTTCACTCCAGTTAGAGAGTGTTGGCCTTCGAGGCTTCACTCAGATGGGAGTGCGTTGGCTGTCGAGGCTTCACTCAGATGGGAGTGTGCTGGCTGTCGAGCCTTCACTCAGATGGAAGAGTATTGGCTGTCGAGGCTTCACTCAGATGGGAGTGTGTTGGCTGTCGAGGCTTCACTCAGATGGGAGAGTGTTGGCCGCCGAGCCTTCACTCAGATGGGAGTGTGATGGCCGTCGAGGCTTCACTCAGTTGGGAGTGCGATGGCCGTCGAGGCTTCAATCCGATGGAAGACTGTTGGCCGTCGAGGCTTCATTCAGATGGGAGTGTGTTGGCTGTCGAGGCTTCACTCAGATGGGAGTGTGATGGCCTTCGAGGCTTCACTGAGATGGGAAAGTGTTGGCCGTCGAGGCTTCACTCAGATGGGAGAGTGTTGGCTGTCGAGGCTTCACTCCAATTGGAGAGTGTTGGCCGTCGAGGTTTCACTCAGATGGGTGTGTGTTGGCTGTCGAGGCTTCACTCAGATGGGAGTGTGTTGGTTGTCGAGGCTTCACTCAGATTGGAGTGTTGGCCGTCGAGGCTTCACTCTGATGGGAGAGTGCTGGCTGTCGAGGTTTCACTCAGATGGGAGAGTGTTGGCCGTCGAGGCTTCACTCGGATGGGAGTGAGTTGGCTGTCGAGGCTTCACTCATATGGGAGAGTGTTGGCAGTCGAGGTTTCACTCAGATAGGAGTGTGATGGCCGTCGAGGCTTCACTCAGATTGGAGAGTGTTGGCCGTCGAGGCTTCACTCAGATGGGAGTGTGGTGGCCGTGGAGGCTTCACTTAAGTGGGAGAGTGTTGACCGTCGAGGCTATACACTGATGGGAGAGTGTTGGCCGACGAGGCTTCACTCTGATGTGAGAGTGTTGGCCGTCGAGGCTTCACTCCGATGGGAGAGTGTTGGCCGTCGAGGCTTGACTCTGATGGGAGAGTGTTGGCTGCCGAGGCTTCAGTTTGATGGGAATGTGTTGACCGCCGTGGCTTCACTTTGATGGGAGAGTGTTGACCGTCGAGGCTTCACTCTGATGGGAGAGTGTTGGATGCCGAGGCTTCCCTCCGATAGGAGAGTGTTGGCCGTCGAGGCTTCACTCTGATGGGAGTGTGTTGGATGCCGAGGCTTCCCTCTGATAGGAGAGTGTTCGGCGTCGAGGTTTCACTCAGTTGGGAGTGTGATGGCCGTCGAGGCTTCACTCCGATGGAAGACTGTTGGCCGTCGAGGCTTCATTCAGATGGGAGTGTGTTGTCTGTCGAGGCTTCACTCAGATGGGAGTGTGATGGCCTTCGAGGATTCACGCAGATGGGAGAGTGTTGGCCGTCGAGGCTTCACTCAGATGGGAGAGTGTTGGGTGTCGAGGCTTCACTCCAATTGGAGAGTGTTGGCCGTCAAGGCTTCACTCAGATGGGAGTGTGTTGGCTGTCGAGGCTTCACTCAGATGGGAGTGTTTTGGCTTTCGAGGCTTCACTCAGATGGGAGAGTGTTGGCCATCGAGGCTTCACTCAGATGGGAGAGTGTTGGTTGTCGAGGCTTCACTCCAATTGGAGAGTGTTGGCCGTCGAAGCTTCACTCAGATGGGAGTGTGATGGCCGTCGAGCCTTCAGTCAGATGGGAGAGTGTTGACCGTGGAGGCTTCACTCTGATGGGAGAGTGTTGGCTGCCGAGGCTTCACTCAGATGGGAGAGTGCTGGCTGTCGAGGCTTCACTCAGATGGGAGAGTGTTGGCCGTCGAGGTTTCACTCAGATGGGAGAGTGTTGGCCGTCGAGGCTTCACTCAGATGGGAGTGAGTTGACTGTCGAGGCTTCACTCTGATGGGAGTGTGATGGCCGTCGAGGCTTCACTCAGATTGGAGAGTGTTGGCCATCGAGGCTTCACTCAGATGGGAGTGTGATGGCCGTGGAGGCTTCACTCAGATGGGAGAGTGTTGACCGTCGAGGCTTCACTCTGATGGGAGAGTGTTGGCCGTCGAGGCTTCACTCCGATGGGAGAGTGTTGGCCATCGGCGCTTCACTCTGATGGGAGAGTGTTGGCTGCCAAGGCTTCACTCAGGTGGGAATGTGTTGACCTTCGAGGCTTCACTCTGATGGGAGAGTGTTGACCGCCTAGGCTTCACTCAGATGGGAGAGTGTTGGCTGTCGAAGCTTCACTCCGATTGGAGAGTGTTGGCCGTCGAGGCTTCACTCAGATGGGAGAGTGTTGGCTGTCGAGACTTCACTCAGATGGGAGTGTGATGGCCGTCGAGGTTTGACTCAGATGGGAGAGTGTTGGCTGTCGAGGCTTCACTCCGATTGGAGAGTGTTGGATGCCGAGGCTTACCTCCGTTTGGAGAGAGTTGGCCGTCGAGGCTTCACTCTGATGGGAGAGTGTTGGATGACGAGGCTTCACTCCGTTTGGAGAGAGTTGGCCGTCGAGGCTTCACTCTGATGGGAGAGTGTTGGCTGTCGAGACTTCACTCAGATGGGAGTGTGTTGGCTGTCGAGGCTTCACTCAGATGGGAGAGTGTTGGCCGTCGAGGCTTCACTCCGATGGGAGAGTGATGTCCGTCTAGGCTTCACTCAGATGGGAGAGTGTTGGCTGTCAAAGCTTCACTCCGATTGGAGAGTGTTGGCCGTCGAGGCTTCACTCAGATGGGAGAGTGTTGGCTGTCGAGGCTTCACTCAGATGGGAGAGTGTTGGCCGTCGAGACTTCCCTCAGATGAGAGTGTGATGGCCGTCGAGGCTTCACTCAGATGGGAGTGTGATGGCTGTCGAGGCTTCACTCCGATGGAAGAGTGTTGGCCGAAGAGGCTTCACTCAGATAGGAGTGTGTTGGCTGTCGAGGCTCCACTCAGATGGGAGTGTGATGGCCGTCGAGGCTTCACTCTGATGGGAGAGTGTTGGATGCTGAGGCTTCACTTCGATTGGAGAGTGTTGGCCGTCGAAGCTTCACTCCGATTGGAGAGTGTTGGCGGTCGAGGCTTCACTCAGATGGGAGTGTGATGGCCGTCCAGGCTTCACTCAGATGGAAGAGTGTTGGCCGTCGAGGCTCCAATCAATTGGGAGAGAGTTGGCTGTCGAGGCTTCACTCCAGTTAGAGAGTGTTGGCCGTCGAGGCTTCACTCAGATGGGAGTGCGTTGGCTGTCGAGGCTTCACTCAGATGGGAGTGTGCTGGCTGTCGAGCCTTCACTCAGATGGAAGAGTATTGGCTGTCGAGGCTTCACTCAGATGGGAGTGTGTTGGCTGTCGAGGCTTCACTCAGATGGGAGAGTGTTGGCCGCCGAGCCTTCACTCAGATGGGAGTGTGATGGCCGTCGAGGCTTCACTCAGTTGGGAGTGCGATGGCCGTCGAGGCTTCAATCCGATGGAAGACTGTTGGCCGTCGAGGCTTCATTCAGATGGGAGTGTGTTGGCTGTCGAGGCTTCACTCAGATGGGAGTGTAATGGCCTTCGAGGCTTCACTGAGATGGGAAAGTGTTGGCCGTCGAGGCTTCACTCAGATGGGAGAGTGTTGGCTGTCGAGGCTTCACTCCAATTGGAGAGTGTTGGCCGTCGAGGTTTCACTCAGATGGGTGTGTGTTGGCTGTCGAGGCTTCACTCAGATGGGAGTGTGTTGGTTGTCGAGGCTTCACTCAGATTGGAGTGTTGGCCGTCGAGGCTTCACTCTGATGGGAGAGTGCTGGCTGTCGAGGTTTCACTCAGATGGGAGAGTGTTGGCCGTCGAGGCTTCACTCGGATGGGAGTGAGTTGGCTGTCGAGGCTTCACTCATATGGGAGAGTGTTGGCAGTCGAGGTTTCACTCAGATAGGAGTGTGATGGCCGTCGAGGCTTCACTCAGATTGGAGAGTGTTGGCCGTCGAGGCTTCACTCAGATGGGAGTGTGGTGGCCGTGGAGGCTTCACTTAAGTGGGAGAGTGTTGACCGTCGAGGCTTCACACTGATGGGAGAGTGTTGGCCGACGAGGCTTCACTCTGATGTGAGAGTGTTGGCCGTCGAGGCTTCACTCCGATGGGAGAGTGTTGGCCGTCGAGGCTTGACTCTGATGGGAGAGTGTTGGCTGCCGAGGCTTCACTTTGATGGGAATGTGTTGACCGCCGTGGCTTCACTTTGATGGGAGAGTGTTGACCGTCGAGGCTTCACTCTGATGGGAGAGTGTTGGATGCCGAGGCTTCCCTCCGATAGGAGAGTGTTGGCCGTCGAGGCTTCACTCTGATGGGAGTGTGTTGGATGCCGAGGCTTCCCTCCGATAGGAGAGTGTTCGGCGTCGAGGTTTCACTCAGTTGGGAGTGTGATGGCCGTCGAGGCTTCACTCCGATGGAAGACTGTTGGCCGTCGAGGCTTCATTCAGATGGGAGTGTGTTGTCTGTCGAGGCTTCACTCAGATGGGAGTGTGATGGCCTTCGAGGATTCACGCAGATGGGAGAGTGTTGGCCGTCGAGGCTTCACTCAGATGGGAGAGTGTTGGGTGTCGAGGCTTCACTCCAATTGGAGAGTGTTGGCCGTCAAGGCTTCACTCAGATGG
>WNGS01097365.1:0-10564 GCA_020271785.1 Procambarus virginalis
TGTCACTGTACTCCCAGAGGAACTGCCTCTCACCACCACGAGTCACTGTGAAGTTATCACCGTCCCCGACACTGCTTAAGCTCCACACGCACCCCCGACTTCAGAGCACTTGAAGCTCACAACACCTGTCAATTCCCTCGTCGTCTAGATATCGCTAGGTATTTGGGAAGACTTCTCGACGTGCTTGCATCCACTGTTGACTCGTAGGGTTCCACGAAGGTGGGGTTACTGTCAACTTGACAGGATCGTCGATCACACGTTCAACCTGGTTGACAAGGCGTCACCCGGGTTCACTCACGGTGGGTGGCCCGGCCACTAAGCTGTCTCTTATACTGGTGAACTGCCACGGACTCACACGTCGATGCCCGGCCCACTTCTTGCAACGCACCTGTCCTGAGCACTTGTTGCTCAATATTCTGTCAATTCCTTATCTGAGCCATCTGGGTTGCAGGAAGACCTCACAGAGTGCGTGCCAACAACTGGAGACGCTTACATCCACCGGAGTTCGGTAAATCCGTCACTCTGACAGGATGACCGATCGCGCGTCCTACCTCTCGGACGTGTCGTGAAAGACTGATAGCGCCAAGGCGCACCACGGCTGGACCCCCATCCTATGTGACGTCACTTTTCCCAAAGTTGGTTTTCATTGGCTCCCAGTGCCACGTCGCTGACGGTGACCAATCTGGCGCCACTGACGTCACACAGTTTTGGCGGGAGAACAGACTCGCCAGCGCCATATTGGCTCCCTAAAGGCCTATCCCACAGGCCAAAATGTCTTATTTCACAAATTTCTCGGCTCATTCGAGAATACTGTTCTCTCCCACATATGTTCAATTGATGCCTGCAATGTAGAGAACGCTCGGGAATAGTGGACATGACTCTTACAGCAGGCGTGGGAGAATTAGAAGGGGGGGGAACACCGTCACATACCCTCCCCTTAAAAAGAGTCATGTCTGGTTAGTGCATGCGGGACAACGCATCTGCGACTACGTTGTCCTTTCCACTGAAAATCTTGGCTTCCAGCCAGTATTGCAGCCGCCAATGTGTGACACTCCTCATGTGTCTGCAGACCGTCTTCAAGGTCATCCTGGGCGTCCACTGCTTACCTATTACGGATCGAGGGCTCCACACCTCACGTCCGTTCACCAGCTGGAACTGTGAGAAGTTTAACGGTTCTGCCATGCTTTGCGAATGGCCAACAAAACAGGGTCCGCTGTCTCTTCCCACTCGTCTTCCTGCTCTACGCAGAACATTCTCAGAGTTGTCTCTGAGGTGGAGTGGAAGTCTTCCGACCGCCCCTTCGACTGCGATCGGTAGGGCGACGACCGAATCTGCATCACTCCCCAATTTATCACTGTTCGTCTGACACACTCAGACCGGAACATATTTCCACTGTCAGCCTGATTTTCCCTGGGCCTCCTCACCCAAGAGAAAAGATGTTGTAGTTGCCCAGCCACTTCTCTCGACGTTGAACGTCGCATCGTGGTCACCCCTAGGTGACCCGCAGAGTCAACAGCGTGCAACGGACTCAACACTGCCGCTCTGCACTTGGCTGGCAACGCTACTTGGTCTCTCGTACCTGGAGAGGCTTTTCCGACCTCCATCCTTACAGGTTTACACTGTCTTATTAATATGCCTTCTTGCCTGTTAAAGTGAGTAGCTTTCTCGGGACCAACACGTCCTCCTTTGGCCTTACAAATCAACTTGGGGATTCTGCCTGCTGCATCTCCTCGAGACGAGTGCGGTCCACCCCAGGAGAACCGGTGAGGGTCACCTGTACCTCACCTCTGGGCTGCCTTCGCCCTCCACTCGCTCTCCGGGTTCCATGACGAGGTGATCAATTCCCAGGCCGGCGGACGTCTCCTCGTCGGCCTTATCAGATCCACGCTCTCTCCTCGTCCGTCGCACTGCCTCGGAATCATAGCACAGACAGGGAACGCCTCCATGGCGATCCTTTCTCGTCCCGCAGGCGTCGAACACTCGCCTTTCTCTCGAAGTGCTCCAAGCACTCCTCGTCCTTCACGAGGTTCGGTAGGACACGTCCTCCACATGCGTCATTTCCCAAAATGACCTGTGCCTCCCTCGTGGGCATCGTCGCACAGACCCCCACTACTAGGGTTTGGCATCCATAAACCGAACTCAGGGTTACCCGGTGTAGGGGCATCTGCACTGGGCCTCCCACAGTGGTCACACTTGCCTCACCTACACAGGTATTCTCGTGACACTCAGGGAAAAGGGTTCTGCTCACCAGGGTAAATTCCGCCCCAGTATCTCTCAGCATCATTACCGGGATGGGGTCTGCGTCCCCCACCCTTACAGTTCCCTCACGCACACGAACGGGTTAGCCTCCTTCTTACGTACGGGTCCATCCCGCACTCCTTCGCTAACTGGTCCTCTACCCGTACAAAAGCAACGTAACCCCGCTGCTTAGGACGTCTGCATTCGCGCGCCATGTGTCCTATTAACCCGCAGTTGAAACAGCGGATCCTTCTCCTCCGCGGACTTCTCTTGCGCCTTCCAAAGACTCATGCTCAGCTTCTCCGGCCGTACGATAACAAGATCTCTTGAGCTCTCCCTCGGTGACTTCTTCGGCGGTTCCACAGCACTCTTCTGTCCTCTGCTGTCTCCATTCGAGGGGTAGGACCTGGGAGAACTCGGTCCCGTCCTCCATCCGTCCGACCTTCTCTTCTGAGTTTTAGGGTACTTACGTTTATCCGCCCATTTATTAAAATTCTTCAATCTGTTCTCCCTTCGTGCCGTCTTAATTCTCTCTTGTTCTGCTTTAGCGGCCTCCATCTTATCATAGCCAGTTCAGCCTTGGCCGTTTCTTGTTCGGCCTTGGCTCTCTCTTGTTCAACTTTAAATTTTTCCTGTTCAGCTTTAGCCTTTTCTGTTCGGCTTTAGCTTTCTCTTGCTCAGCTTTAGCTCGCTCTCTGCTCGGCTTTGGCTTTCTCTTGCTCAAGCCGAGCCTGCCTCTCTTCACGTTGCAGCTGCACCTCATTGTCTCCTGGTTCCAATTTTGGTTTCACCTCGCGCCTCTCAAGGCTGCTTTCCCTGCTGCTACTTGAGTTTACATTAATTCCTTCGTCACTTGGCGCATCATCGGTTTCCACTGAAATTTCTTCCAACCTATCGGATTCCTCTCTACGCAGCTGTTCTTCTTCGCTCTTCAGCTGCTTCTCGTTCTTGCTCTTTCGCAGCTGTGCCGCTTCCTCGTTCTGCTTCTTGTTTCTTAACCAAGTCCGCAGTGCGTCGCGTCTATCCTCTACCTTACCATGCCTACCCTTAGGCCGAAATGGTCTTCCAACATCCTTATCTGCCTCCCAGTGCACGTGTCTAGAAATCTTCTCGTCCTGAGTTTTGCAGAACATGCTTACTCTGTCTATTTGTGTTATTGCCCTGATTTCCTTTCGTTTACCAGACGCCCTATCTGACTTCAACCTAAACCATACATTTTAGCGATCAACCAAAGTTGTTCCTGGGTACACTCTTGCAAGATTTCATCATCCCCTGTATCAATGTACTTCTGGGCTCTAGCAAGGTCTCTCTCCGAACTTCTAAAATTCATGACCGCTGTCATCGTCCTCAACTTGTGACTGCGAGTGAAAACTTAGGCCTGATATCTAATACCACAATTACAACCTTGATCTTGCTCGTGATCCTGGCAAGGTCGCCAATGTCGGGGTTTCACGGTTCTCGTTAGTGAAGGGTTAAAGCAAAGGTAGACTGGATCTCCCTTCCAGGTGGTTGCTCCGACAATAACCCTTACTCACCGTCGTTCTGGGGTCTTCCCTCGATCCTCTAGGCTCCACTGCTCGCCCTGGAGAGTACCCCAGTCGATCTCACAACCGCCTTAAATTGCAAGATGAGTGGGGGCACAGATCGTTCCCTCAATCTGTGGCCCGCCCGACACAGACTCTTACACAGCCTTTAAGGTCGCCAACTGGTGTTTTTAGGTGTCCAGTAACACTGCAGTGGTGAGGTGTAATTGTGGTATTGTGGTAAGAGCAATTTCAAATAATATGGTATCAGGCAGGTCACTCTGCTTTACTTCATTACACGGTCACAAGATAAATGGAGGGATGATATCAAACACCAAAGAGTTTTGGTATTTTACTTAAAAGACAACGAGAAAATATATGCATCAATGTATCAGGAACAATATATGACAACTGCTCAATCCATAGCAGAATAATTCTGGAGCGCACCGATATGGTAACACCGGCAGCGCCACGCGTCACCTGTCAGATGTCAGCTGACCGGGACCCTCGCGATCGTGAGAACAGACTAGTACTTGTTTTCTAATTCTATCACGATCCCCGTTTATTTAACTTTTCGCAAAACACTGTATTCAACATTCACATGGCATACTTATGATTTCACTGGCCTCACGATCAATATCTTATTCACACTGCACTCACAGTGACTTTTCACCGTACCAAAAGATTACTCTATTCTTAATAATATTTACTGTGAATGCACTCGCTTGATCACTGAACTTTTCTTTATATCTATACTTTCTCTCAAAGAGATATCACTGGCAATCACTTCACGTATATGATATTATTCAGTACACAGGCATGTACATATAATCGTTGATCAAATCACAGGCATATATATATAAATCATGAAGATCAATACACAGGCATTTATATCAATAAATCATGGAGATCAACACACAGGCATTTATATCAATAGATCATAGAGATCAACACACAGGCATTATATCAATAAATCATGGAGATCAATACACAGGCATTTATATCAATAAATTCTAGGCTCAGAGCCTAACACCAATATCTGGTTTACTACCAATATATATAATAATAATAATCACAGGAAATTAATAATAGTCACAGTAAATTCTGTGATGAATCCTGGTGCTTGCACACACCCACACATAGATATATATGTAAACTTATACTGTGAGCACTCTGGGTAGCCTCACCACACACTGTGCTCTCTGTGACTTAGACTCAGGTGAGACTTGCTCACGACATATAAAATATCCTGACAAGAAAATATATAGCTAACTAAAGGGGAAATGGGAGGGTAACTGTAAACACCTACTTCACCTATCCTAGGATGACAGTTGGGTTGTAGCTCCTGGTCCAGGCTCTCGCCTCGTTCACCATTCAGAAACACAAGCCCACGCCTTAGAATGTCGCGTCTCGCCGCTTCTGTACACAGCAGGTCCGTGCTCCTTCCTCTACAGTACGTCGCAGGGTTGAAGTCGGTCTCCTGGCCGTCAACTTTCCTCCCAACTACGGCAGCCAGCCTACGTCTCGGCGGTCGTCGTACGTTTCCCAATTAGTTCTTGTCACTGTACTCCCAGAGGAACTGCCTCTCACCACCACGAAGTCAGTGTGAAGTTATCAGCCGTCCCGGACGACACTGTTTAAGCTCCACACGCACAGCACCCGACTTCAGAGCACTTGAAGCTCACTTCACTGTCAATTCCCTCGTCGTCTAGATATATCGCTAGGTATTTGGGAAGACTTCTCGACGTGCTTGCATCCAACTGTTGACTCGTAGGGTTCCACGAAGGTGGGGTTACTGTCAAACTTGACAGGATCGTCGATCACACGTTCAACCTGGTTGACAAGGCGGTCAACACGGTTCACTCACGGTGGATTGGCCTGGCCACTAAGCTGTCTCTTATACTGGTGAACTGCCAAGGACGTCACACGTCGATGCCCGGCCCACTTCTTGCAACGCACCTGTCCCTGAGCACTTGTTGCTCAATATTCTGTCAATTCCTTATCTGAGCCACATCTGGGTTGCAGGAAGACCTCACAGAGTGCGCGCTAACAACTGGAGACGCTTACATCCACCGGAGTTCGGTAAATCCGTCACTCTGACAGGATGACCGATCACGCGTCCTACCTCTCGAACGTGTCGTGAAAGACTGATATCGCCAAGGCGCCACCACGGCTGGACCCCCATGCCTATGTGACGTCACTTTTCCAAAGTCGGTTTTCATTGGCTCCCAGTGCCACGTCGCTGACGGTGACCAATCTGGCGACACTGACGTCACACAGTTTTGGCGGGAGAACAGACTCGCCAGCGCCATATTGGCTCCCTAAAGGACCTATCCCACAGGCCAAAATGTTCTTATTTCACAAATTTCTCGGCTCTTCGAGAATACTACTCTCTCCCACGTATGTTCAATTGATGCCTGCAATGTAGAGAACGCTCGGGAATAGTGGACATGACTCTTACAGCAGGCGTGGGAGAATTAGAAGGGGGGGAACACCGTCACACTATGAAGGGAGAAATCGTTAGGAGGTGCAGAATCAAGAGGGAGGAGATCAAAGTATTTGGCCCACGAAGCGAGACCAAACAAGGCTTGATAGGCATCAGAAAGGGAAGGAATCGAGCGAGTGCGGCAGTGTCGAGGACGGCGTTGAGAACCCCCAGAGAGAGAGGGGGGAGGGGTTAAAAGGCACAGTAGTCAAAACTAGAGACTGAGCCGTGCCAGGGGATGAGGTAGTCACCACTGGGGGCTTGGGGCTCGACCCAACCACAGAGGAGGGAGGGGGAGCCGAGGGGAGTAGTCAGAGAGGCCAAAGGAGGAGCAAGGTCGGGACCCAATGCAGTAAAGGCTACAGAGCCTGGTCTTCCAACACAGACTGACCCGGGGGCTTGGTCGCCCACCCCTCGAGCCTGAGAAGGCAAAGGAGAAACAGAATTCGACATGAGAACGAAAGAAAAACATTCATTCACAAATGTACCCCAACATCCACCATGGAGCCACAATTAGAGGCAGGACACCCAACAAGAAGCTATCGCCGATCATGTCGGGGCCCCCTGTTAAGAACCGTCAGTCCGTCGAGATTCAAGTCGGGAAAAAGGAAGGACACCAAGTATAAGTGCAAGTAGTGTGGTGTCGCACTGTGTGCTGCACCGTTCTACACCACATACCATCGCAAGAGGACATTCTGGGTGGATAAGCAGTATTGCTTACCGCCAATCCACTCCACCTATGAAACATGTGTTGAGAAACTTCAGAAACCTTTTCCTGGAGCAGATGGAGTGGTTCAAGAGAATGCTCAACATATGCTCTACCAACATCATTGTGTGGGTAAGAACAGACACTTTGTTTCAATTTTTAAAATATGATATTGGGGTTTATACTTTATGTTATTGGTATTGGTAATGATGTTCTTCAATTTGCCCTTATATTCATATATCCCTTTAGAACATTCTAATGCAAACTCTTTGATACCAGAATGAACGATATAACAATAAAATTTATGGTATCAAACTGAAAAGATTATACACATTTCTGTAGGTGTGTTGCAGGTGTGACAATGGGTGTACGCTAATGGGTAACACTTCGGCGGCTTTCCACGTTGTTACAGGTAAAGTGCACCTGGATTCTGGACTTTATATGCATATGTGTCTATAGGGGATTTTATTGCGAACACATTGATACCAAAATGAACGATGTACCACAAGAATTGAGGTGAGAAAACTGAAAATACTATACACATTTTATCGCTGTTTCACGCTCACGGCTAACAATCGCCCAATTTTTGTGCTTGGTGCGGGTGGCACACAGTGCTTATAAACATTATATGCATATATCCTTTTAGAGCAATCTATTGCAAACAATGTCATACCATAATGAAAGACGTACAACGAAAATTGAGATGACAAAACGGAAAAGAGTAAACCATTTCTGAGTCTCCGCACGCTCGCCTGAAATTCCAGGAGCATGAGGGGGAAGTTTGAATTTTAGTTCTGATAAATTAAAATTGTACCATGAAATAAATCAACAACAACTGGACAACAAATTCCTCGAAGTTGTGACAAATGATAACCCTAAGGAGGGAAACTTTTTGCAACATCATGCTGTACTAAAAGATTCAGTTACCACAATCTATATGGATTGTGTTTAACTGTAGTGCTAAAGCTAAACCAAATAGTGTCTTGTTAACGGATTGCCTTCAAACAGGTCCTAGCCTAACACAGAGTCTATGATGTGCTGTTACAATTTTGTATAGGAACCCATGTATATACGTCCGACATCAGCAAAACATTCCTTAGGGTAGGTCTACAAGAAGAAGACCGCAGTTACACATAGTTCCTCTGGATCCAGGATCCTACTGATCCAAACAGTGAAACAATCACATACAAAATTGCCTCAGTCTTGTTTTGTGCTACTTCTTCACCGTTTCTGCTTCAAACAAGCTTAGTTACTCTTCCCCCTCCCATCCGACCTGTTGGCGCCGTGAGAAGGCTTAGTGGATGGCTGCCGGAGTGCGATGCTCCGTGGGACAGTCCTCTGTCCTGTTGTGGCCTTGCACTCCTGCTGCTGTCTTCTCTAATTGTGCCGGATCGCTTTTCCTTTTCCTTATGTTTCGTTTTCTCCCCACTCTTCTCCTATCTGCTTGTCGTTTCCTGCCAACCTTTTGCTTGTTTTGGTTATTCCTTTGGACTTCTTCTATTTTGACGCCCGGGTGCTTGAGGAGGCATACTCTTGCACCCGTTGAACTGTAGTACCCAACGTCTCGAGCGAGGGGAACCTTTTATTTTCAATCCTCCTTTCGTCGCTGAACCCGATCTCGATGGACTGACGGTTCTTAAGGTGGTGTTTGTGGAGCGTATACTCACGACGCACCCCTAGGGGGCCCCGGCATGATCGGCAATAGCTTCCTGTTGGGTGTCCTGCCTCTAATTGTGGGTCCATGGTTGGTATGGGGGCACATTCGTGGATGAATTTCTCTCTTCGTCTGTATGCCGTTGAATGTTTCTGTTGTACCCTCTCAGGCTCGTGGAGTGGGCGACCAAGCCCCCGAGTCGGCCTGTATTGGAAGACCGGGCTTTGTAGCCCCCGCTGCATTGGGCCCCGACCTTGCTCCTCCTTTGACCATCCTGACTTCTTCCCCCAGCTCCCCTCCCTTCTCTGTGGTTGGGTCGAGCCTCAAGCCCCCAGTGGTGACCACTTCGTCCCCTGGTGTGGCTAAGTCTCTCGTTGTGTCTACTGCGCCTTTTAACCCCTCTCTCCCTGGGGGTTCTCAACGCCGTCAGCGCCATGGCCACACTCACTCGATTCCTTCCCGTACTGATGCGTATCAGGCCTTGTTTGGTCCCGCTTCATGGGCCAAATACTTTGATCTCCTCCCTCTTGATGATTTCTCCCTGAATCGGCATCTTGTTGATTCCGTGGATGCCTCTGTTACCTTCACCCCCAATCGTCTCCATACATGTGTCGTTGCTGCTCCTTCTCAGGATGCAGCTTCTCGCTTGGCTGCCTTATCCTGCCTTGGCGAGATCCCTGTTCGGGTATCATAGAACTCTCGGTTGAATGCCAGTGTTGGCACTATTCTCCTCCCGCCTCATGTTGCGACCGGTGTTCGGAATCTGCAGGACTGCCACGATGATATTTGGCACATCCTTGATGCCCAAGGCCATTCTGTCCTCCAGGTAGACTCGTTTACTCATCCCCCTCGTGGTCGTCGCCGTCAACCCCTTCGGGTTGTGAAGGTTACCTTTGATGGTAGGACCCTTCCATCC
Organism: Procambarus virginalis; assembly: GCA_020271785.1. Taxonomy (NCBI): domain Eukaryota; kingdom Metazoa; phylum Arthropoda; class Malacostraca; order Decapoda; family Cambaridae; genus Procambarus; species Procambarus virginalis. The sequence goes on from WNGS01097365.1 coordinate 9,523, forward strand.
TCTGTCATTCTTGCTGGTGCCAGGTGCTCTGTCCAGGAGTATATTCCTTCTCCTCGGCTTTGTAACAAGTGCTGGAAGTTTGGGCATGGTGCCCTCCGCTGCTCTCGGACTGTCTCTCTCTGTCCTTTGTGTGGGGGCAAAGGTCACTCTAAGTTGGAGTGCACTTCTCCCCAGGCTCGCTGCCTCAACTGCGGTGAGGCCCATCCTACCTTTTCCTGTGCCTGTATCCATTACAATCTTGAGGCAGCCGTCCTCAACTTGAAGCACCGGGAGCGTTTATCTTTTCCTGAGGCGAGGCGCCAGGTTCGCTGGCTCCTGCCTTATGCTAACGTCTCTTATGCTCGCGTGTTATGCTCTTCCTCTCCTCGTCCTTCCCACCTTCCTCAGACTCACAACCGTTTCCGGGCCTTGGACACTGATAAGCCCACTGCCCCCTCCTCTGTTCCTTTGCGTTCTGTCCCGAAGGGTCCCCCTCTGGTTCTCTGTCTGGGGTTCCCGTTCTTTCTACCCGGTCTGTCATGTCTCCTGTGTCTTCCTCCTCGTCTCCCTCCGATCCTCCTTCCCATCCTTCTCCTCCATCTCTTGACTCTCCCCGCCGCCTGTCTGTGCAGGCTGATATCCATCGCTCTCCTAACGGTCGTCGTGTGTGCTCTCGTTCAGCTTCTCCTGTTGAGACGCTGGGACACCAGTTTCTTTAAGTCAGAAGGGTAAGCCTGGCTCCTCTCCTTCCTCCTCCCCAATGGGTAAGAAGGCTTCGCTTTCTTCCTCGGCCCCTACTACTGGCTCTATTGCTCCTTCCCCTCCCATTTCATTGATTGCGCCCCCTGTTCCTGCTATGGAGGTTTCTTTGGCCTCCACTTCCCTCTCGGTTGCTGCCCTTGCTGAGGTGTGCACCCCTTCTTTCTACTCCCCTCTTCCTGTTGCTGTCCTTGACTGCTCCTCTCCGTTGTCTCCTCCTCTGGACCCCACCTGCCCACCTCTGGTCTGTTCTCCCGCTTCCATTCCTCCGTCTTTGCTCAGTTTTCCCATGCCCCCCTAACAC
>WNGS01097376.1:0-10191 GCA_020271785.1 Procambarus virginalis
CCTTGAAACGGCAAATACTGCAGGTATGTTGACGACATTTTTACACAGGTACCTGATGTCAGACATCTGCAGGAGCTGAAAGAAGCGTTTGAGCAGAATTCTGTGTTACGTTTCACTTACGAGATGGAGAAGGATGGGAAGCTGCCCTTTCTAGATGTAACAGTCATGGAAAGGAGCGGAGGTTTCCACACTGCAGTCTACACTAAGGAAACAAACATAGGAATGTGCCTAAATGCCAACAGTGACTGCCCAGATAGGTACAAGAGGAGTGTTGTTAACGCTTATGTCGACCGTGCTCTCAGCCACAGCTCAGAATGGAAGCAAGTCGACGAAGAACTCTGTAGAGTAAGGCAGGTCCTAGTCAACAACGGCTTCTCCAATGGTTTCATTGAAGACATCATAAGAAGGAAAGTGAAACGCCATGCAACCTCTGAAGATACAACTAACACAACACCTATACCCCCTATTAGACTATTTTACAGGAACTTCTTCTCCACAGCTCATAAAACGGAGGAAAGGGTCCTGAAAGATATTGTTAATAGAAACGTTATCCCTACAGACAAAAATCAGAAGATACAATTGACGATTTACTATAAAACCAAGAAAACTGCCAACCTACTCATGAGAAACTCTCCAGACACAAAGCAGAACGCTTTGAAAGAGACCAATGTCGTCTATGCCTTCAAATGCCCACTTGGGGACTGTAAGCCCAAAGAACTCAATATATAGGCAAGACAACAACATCTCTTTCCAGGCGATTAACGATGCATAAGCAACAGGGCTCTATCAAGGAACATATAATCTCTTCCCACAACCAAACCATCACCAGAGAAATCTTAACAAACAACACAGAAATCATTGATAGATACAGCGACAACAGGCGGCTTGACATCTGCGAGGCACTACACATCAAGAAGTCAACACCAGCAATCAACAGCCAATTAACGCACAACTATATTCTACCCACTTCAAGACTCCGCTCCAATATAGAAAATCATAAAAATATGGGCCAAGTATGGGCCAATAGGCCTTCTGCAGTTACAGATCTATTCTTCCCTTAGCTTATACCCATTGTTTCGTGTTCTGTGTTTGTTCTCACCTCACCCCAAACCATTGTAACATCACCTCACCCAAATGCAGGTATAAAAGAAAAAAACTGTTTAAACTCTGTTCAGTTATAGTTGTTGTGTGTGTGTAAACTAAAGTCTTTGAAAATGTAATAAGTTTTACGAAACGCGCTCAAGTGTCGCGTCAGACTAGAAATAAAAAATGAATTTTGGAGAATTGATTTTTCATTTACCGTCATCAGTAAAAACAAACATAAGGAAAATTGAGAAAATTCGTGTTAGAATTATTAATCTTACTTTTTCGGTCATATTTAATAACATATCTACAGGAAAGACTGCTACCAAAATATACTAATATATATATATATATATATATATATATATAATATATATATATATAATATATATATATATATATATATATATATATATATATATATATATTAGGGGTACCACCTCTGGTGCAATTGCAGGGACCCACATCCTCGAAGAAGAAAACAAAGAGCATTCAGAGAAGATCTTGTGGATTCTCACTGAATACTTAATTCTTTTCTTCTCCTACCACCCCTATTATTTTTTTATGTTTTGTTTTATTTTATTGCAATGCTACAGTTTACAGAGAACACACACACACACACAAATATATAACAATTAAACAATCAGCGTTCGAAGACCTCGTCCAGCTCCTCGGAGGTTGGGTGCGTACCCAGGATACAGCACGCATTTCCCCTCTGCACTGCGACACTGAGGCGCTGGAATAGGAAACTGGCTGCTCGTGGGTCTCTAGTTTTCCCAATGAGTTCCTCACCAACCTCCTTTAAAAACTTGAGTGCACATTTACCCCAGGCGCCCAGAGTCTCTGAGCCTATCGGCACGAACCTGTAACAACGTTCTAGGTTTCTGTACTTGTGGATTTTCTGGGTCTCCCTGAAGGTGGCTGCCCCACCTCCCTCCGCTGAGCTGTAACGTAAATAGGTATCAGCCAATGTAGATGCACAGGTGTAATCCCATACGACCTGTTTACCTTCCCTCCATGGCTGCAGGGTGACTCCATCTGGGCGTTTTTGGCTGTTGTCAGGTCTGCACAGCTGGGGTTCCCTTTGTGCTGGACACCCAGCTGTAGCCAAACTTCTCTTGATGATGTCATTGACTGCCTCGTGTCTGGCAATCTTTCCCTGTGTCTTACGACAGATGAGACCATGGCTGCCGTATTGGTCTGCCCGTGCCTGGCCGCAAATACACCGGTGCTCGGTGGAGATAGGGGCGGCAAGGCGCAGAGCAACACCAATACTTAGGGCCCGATGATCCAGGCGGGTGCCCAAGGCGGAATTAGGGACTGCCAACAGGAAGTCCCCAGCATGGGGGGCTTGCACAGCTAGGAGACGCGCTCTGTCCTTCTGAGAAGCTACGTCCAGCAATGCTTTGGCGATGTTCTCCACTATAGGGCTATCCCATTTGGCCTGTTTACCGTCGTTTGGACAAGTTGGTCGGGTGTGTGAATTGGCGAGTGTGTCCCACCGACCAGCTCCTTCCACAAATTTGGGATCACGAATCCCAATGGAGTTCCTTAGGTATTCTGGTAGTATTTCCTTCACTAATTCACTTGTAGCACTGGTCGAGGATAAGAATGCCGGCAATGCTAACTGTGTCGCCTTGCGAATACCTATACCCCCGAGTCTAACTGGGAGCGTTGCTTGGTCCCACTGGTCATCTTGCAGGGAGAGGTTTAACACTTTCATAGTTATTGTCTTTAGGAGTGAATCGTATTCCGTTAATTTTGGGCTGTCAAAAGAAGGAGCACACCTGAGGAAATAGGTAAGTCTGGGCAAGGCCAGGCACCTTGTAAGAAGGTACAACGCATCATGAGCATCCAAAGCCCCTATTCGCGCCTCCATCCTCCTCAGGTCTTTAAGCTTTTCTTCGAGGACTACCTCAATGGCGTTCGAGCCCAGAGGTGCCCCTAGCAGCACACTGTCGGTGGGAGCGATCACTTGGGCTCCTGGCAATAAGATTTGTACTGCATTTATGATTGGTTGGTTGGACGAGATGATTTCACACTTTGATGGATTTAGTGTAAGGCCTAACTCCTCTCCCCTAGATTTCACTAGCTGAAGATCTCCTAGTAGGGATTCCTGTGTCCCTGCCAGGGTGCCATCGTCCAGGAACCAGATGTTGAATTCGCTGGACAACCTACTTGTGACCTCCTTAGCTGCCATGCAGAAAAGAAAAGGGGCAAGTGGGTCTCCCTGCTGGACACCTTCTGCGGAAACAACTTCATGTTCCCCAAACAACAGTGTCGATTCCCTACTGTACCCTGCTGAAACGAAAGGAAGTAGACAAGGAAAGCTGGTTCGAACTGCTTCCAGTACCACATCCCTTTTTACCTGGTTGAAGGCATTTTTAAAGTCTAATTTAATTAATGCCTTATTTACTGGGAGGTCCTTGATATAGGCTCGTGCTGCATGAGCTGCTGCTTCACAGCCATGGGGGACACCAAAACCTAGTTGATGGGGTCGAAGCATCGTTGCAGCGTCTATGCTGATTTTTCTGACAGCTGCCCTAGCAACAAGGCGCCGAAGTGTGTTGCCCACGGCAATGGGTCTGACTCCACCATCCTTCTTCTTAAGGGCACAAAGGGATGCTCCGAAGAAGAACGGTTTAATTGTGTCTGGGATCAACCCGGAGAGACAGTCGTTGACAAACTTCGTGATCTCTGACAGTAGTGTCTCGGCAACTTCGCCGAGAACTGGGTTTGTCATCTCCTTGAGGTGCTGAGGTCTTACTCCAGTGTATCCCCCTGCTGAGCCTGGTGGAAATGACATGATGGCTTTGTATACCTCTGATGCTTGGAGGAATAGAGGTCCCATGTCTGGGGCATTTGTGTCCCGAGCAGTGGGTTCCCATGGTACTCTGGGAGGGTGCTTCTCTCTCAGTGAGTCGGCAGTTGCTGTATCTCTAGGGGCGATTGTTTCTTCACTGGTAAGTAACCTAATTGCCCCTACTGTGTTGCCCTCTTCAATTTTCTTGGTCACTTGTGTTCCAAGCTTAAAATTATCATTGGAACTCTTGGGTCTTCCACGACGGTTTTTGCGTTGAGGAGGGATGGGGATCAAGTTGTCAGCTCTGGGGAAATTATTTATTGCCCTAGTGACTGATGAGGCTAGTGACTTGCCTCCTCTTGCAGGTACGCCTAAGCAAATATTGCCAAACAGGAGCAAATTATGCCATGCTTTGATGGTGGCTGCAGCATTAAGATTTTCAGACCGTTCATTCACTTTCCTTAGAAGGTCTGTATATTTCCCTGCTGCAAATGGGCGCGCAGCTTTAGGAATGTGGGGAAGAGTTCTGGTGGTGGATGCTTTGATGGCCCCCAGGAGGTCATCTGATGACATGAAGTTTGCTGGGATGTGTGGGGGTGCCGGGGGGGCCTGTGGGCCTTCCCTCTCTACAGGTAACGTCCATGAACCCTCACAGCCGTTGTGCTGACGTAGGGTTCCATCGTTTCTAAGGCTGTGAGCTTCCTCACAAACCCGACACGTTCCTCTGAGTCTGGGTCCCCCTCTGGGTGCGCCTCTGGGTACATTGTTCCCAGGACCGTGTTCTTGGCTGAGGGGTTCCTGGTTAGTTGGGGGAGTCCCCTCCGTCCCCCGGGCGGGCTGTGACATAGGCGTGGCGTGGGAGGGTGATCACGGGTGGTGGCGGCAGGGGTAGTTAGCTGTCCCTCGCACTCACCACTCATGTGGGTACTTGTGTCTCCCTCCCTTTTGGGAAGAACCTGAATGCTTGCTGTGACCTGTGCCATATCTGGGTGCATGGAGGGTGACACATCTCTGCAACAGGCACTGTGTGGGCGGTGAATAGGTGGGTGGGAGACGCCCAGCCGCAGGGTGGGTGGGGTGGGATGGCAGGAGGTACAGTGTGCGGTGAGGCCGGCGGGCGGGGAGGGGGTGGGGGTTGACCGGACACCGCTCGCCTTGAGGGGAGAGGGGGGGGGGGGTCTGGGTGACACTTAAACACTGGTACAATTTACTTGTATATCACTGCACAATGGTGAATGAATCATACACTTGTAGACTGACACACTGTGAGCTCCATTAACACTAAACATGATTGCTAATTTCTGTTTTTCTTTTCCAAACATATTTATATAATCACTGGGTGGCACATGGATGACCCCCCCTCGCCGCACCGCACAACAACACCCCCTCCCCCCACACCTTCACTGTGGGAGGCCTACGGGCGCCGGCGTGGCCCTCACTGCCCTTATATTCCACACTGTAAATTCACCTGTTTTGATCCATTTTTGTTGAGATGGTCCACTCTGGGCACTTCCTGTCCACTCCTACACCTTCCCAGGATATTCACACAGCACCTTGTGAAGGCTAGGCTCGGTGGCGCCAGGATGTCACTAGGTATGGCTCAGTAAACAACAGAGCCTCCCTCCACGCGTCCGCCCGCCCCGACACCTCGCCCCGATATATGGCGCACATATATATATATATATATATATATATATATATATATATATATATATATATATATATATATATATATATATATATATATATATATATATATATATATATATATATTGGTGTATATTGGCAGCAGGTTTTCTTTTAAACATGTCTCATTAAATATGACCGCATATTCTGTATTTACTAACTTCTGATTTAGGGCTTCTATCCCTCTAACTATTTTCTTAGCATCAGGGCTTAGCTGAAATAGGAGTTCTCCAAAACTCATTTTCGTAATTTCCGGGTGAAGAAAAGAGGTAAATTACTATAGAATGTATTACACTTATATATACAATATGCACAACGTTTCGAACCTCCATGGTTCATTCTCAAGTGAATGAATTTTACAATGTGATTTTATTTTATACCCGCACTGGGTCAGGTGATAAGATAATAAATGTGAAAACAAAAGGGGATACAAAGGGATATAAGTGGGGTCACACATATGAACATAAGAATATAGGTAACCGCAGAAGGCCTGTTGGCCCATACAAGGCAGCTGGTATCTACATACAAAGATTAATCCAGTGTAATTGGCCTGTTATGTTGAACATTGTCTTCTGTGTTGGCATCGTTATGTTCTGGTCTTGTCCTTACTCTGGTAGGGTAAATAGTTCCGTGATTTGGGTGTTCATGGTAGGCTGTTCTATTCTTATGTGGATTGCTTCAAGAATTTGTAATCTTCTTGCATCTTATGTTTTGTCTATTATGCATGCATTTTTGTTCAACATTTCTCTTGTTAGGGTGATGTCATGGGCTTGTCTCATGTGGTTCCTAGGGACACCGGATTGAAGATAGCATGTCAAACGCCTCGTCAGCTTGGTCGACGTCATACCTATGTACTTAGATTGAAGGTTACATCCTTCGTGGGGGCAAGTGTACATGTATACAACGCTTGACTGCTGTAGAGGGTTCTCTGTCGGCTTCGGGCTGTTTTTGATAAGGAGTTCGGAAGTCTTCTTGGTTTTATAGAATATTATCAGGTTTATGTTTTGGATATAAACTGGATATAAAATATATATATATATATATATATATATATATATATATATATATATATATATATATATATATATATATATATATATATATATATATATATATATATATATATATATATATATATATATATATATAGGGGTGGTGGGAGAAGAAAATATCAAAGTGTTCAGTGAGGATCCACAAGGTCTTCTCTGAGTACTCTTTATTTTCTTCTCCGGGGCTATGGGTCCCTACACTTGCACCAGAGGTGGTACCCTATATATATATATATATATATATATATATATATATATATATATATATATATATATATATATATATATATATATATATATATATTGACGGTGCCCTCTCCAGTTTCTCCCATTGGCCAGCTGTAAGAGTGATATCAGCTTACCTGCAGGTTCTCTGAGGTGCAGGGAATCTTTTGAGGTATGAGGCTTCAAGAATTGTTTATTATTTGGGGAGAAATTTGCATTTGTAAATTTGCAGGGAAGTGGAAAAGTCGCGCCCTAGGTACAACAAAATGGCGCCGTCTGGCCTGCAAATCCACCATTTTGTGTACGACGCCCCGCTGGTTGGTCATTGGCTGACTGAGGTCACATGACTTCGTTGACCAATCAGAGCCCGCCCCTGGGTCTGTGACGTCACCGAGAGACCTGGCCGGCCGCCTGGCGCTCTAGGCGCTCAGAGATACTTGGGGCTTTGCTGAGAGCGGACGTGCGCCGGTTGAGCTGTCAGAGTTCCGAGGTCTAAGAGCCTCCTTAAGAGGATATACACAGGCTGACGAATGTATAGTGATTAACAAGGACTGCAGTACTCCAGGGAAGTGCGAGGAAGCCTAATCCAGCGGTGTAAGGGCGCCGACGACCGTGTACAAATAGTCTTGGAGCAGTCGAGAGAGTTACGGCGGCTGAAGGAGTGAGTGACTTGCCGTCAGTGGAACTCCAAAGCATTCAGAGCTGTGGTGATTGGATCATGTCCACTAGGATCTCAGGAGGGAAAAGATGCATCCTAATCCTTGAGTGTTTTCTTGATGAAGGAGTGCTTGAGGGGACGACGTGTGCAGTGACGACTGGACGAGCCAACGCCCAGGAACTTCACTCAGGGAATGAGCACGGTGATGACGAGGACCTTCACGACGCCTGTGGACTCCTAATGCTTCGGGAACGCTGGGAACAACGCGAGGAACGGATTTCTTAGCAAACGGCGACTGGTGTTGGAAATTTCCAACACTGACCCACTACCATTGTATTATAATACATCATTATTGTATACTAAGTACAATAATTATTAATTCTACTAACTGTAGTGCTAACATAAATTAATATTTCTTTATCTGAGCATATTGCTAAAATTCTCACGACATCGAGAGGCAGGACTGCGTCAGAAAATGTCCATCTAAATATATTTATTACCAATCTGTTCGAGAATTGAATGTGGTTCTCTAATTTATCAGTATTCCGTGCAATAATTAACTACGGATAATATAACTCCTAATAATCCAAAACCGAGAGTTATTAACTGAGATTATTATCAAGTAGCAGTTTTTCTGTTACGTACGAATGCTATGGAGGAAATAAAATTTCTCTCCATTTCTCTATTAACACCATTTAACGTGAATATGATATTAGTTAATTCCCTATAATTTCAACCCTGTTCTCATTAACGCATTACATCAGTGATTACACGGAAAAGAATATCCGTCATTATTAAATTCTGTTGTGAATGCGTGAGACGGGCTTGAGGGAGGAAGGCAGAGAGACGCCATTCCTGCTCCAGCACACGAGCTAGCGATGCCAACAATCACATTGTGTGTCCTGGGAGAGTCGAATTTCCATCAATTCCACGTTAGGCCCTTGCAATTAATCGGCCTAGGAGCGTGCAATTGCTCCAGTAACAATCTAGGATTGCTTCGGTGGACAACCAGCAGGTTAAGTGCCCTAGTATTATTTATATCATGAGATCTCTCTATATATCTTTTTACTGTGCACTGTCCATCGTTACGCCACGCGACCTCCCCCAAACAATAAGTACGTCCATAAGGAATTAAGTTTCTTCCTTCTATGGCATAGCGAGGATACTAGATAGTAGGTGTAAACAATTGGTATATTTAGTCGAAATTTCAGCTTGTGTTGAAAGTGGTCGTGGTCCACTCAGGTTCCCACGCCATGCTCGAGCTCACGTGTTGCAGCAAGTAGCAGACAACGCCATCGCACCTCTACCTCTCCGTTCACTATTACAACTAAGCAGCTGAACCCTTTTCAATTATTTTCTTTGATTGAATGAAATCTAGAATCGATTATCAGTCAAAGATATTTAGTTTATTTGATTTGAGATATCTAACGTAATTTGATAGCCTCATAGAAGTTAAATGAGAATAATTTCTTGTTTAATCAACATATAATCTTCTTACCATTAATCAATTTATCTAATGTGTATTAATATTATTTAGTAGAAATTACTAATTTTATTCGAGGAGGAACCAGCCTCGATGAAGCGTACTGGGAGTAGATTACTTTTGGTATTAACCCCCCACTTTGTGAAGGATGGAAAGTTTATTCTCGAACATTAATATTATACAGTCCATTGAAGTTTAAAGATTAATCTTTAATAATTTCCTTATCCTTAGGCACTGGTATTTCAGTCCTTATCATTTAACTTTATCTGTTTCCCTTTTCAGTAAAAATCTGGGTGGTCCTTCGATTAATTTAAATTAAACTATTAATTCAATATCAATCAATTAATAGAGAGTAAGCTTTCTTCCCAACACAAAAATATGGTTCTTATTGAACCGGATGTATTACAATTAATACCATTATCATAACTAATTACTGTGTGTAGTAATCTAGGCTAACCACATTTTATTATTTGTGGCTACCGGCAGTGTACCACATAGGCCAACCTAATACACACCAATTTATTTGCTGCTTATACCTCATGTATAAAGAAGCACTAGTGGGACACAGTCAATTACCCACAGCACTCAGACCTATACCTCGCACTGAGGTAAGAATCTTAGGGTCACCAGGAGCAACAGCTCATAACTTACATTCAATTTACAGCCAGACCATACAGGAAAAACCTGGCAAGAGATAGTGTACACCTGTCAGGTGAGTCTAGGTCACATGTAGTTGACAAGTTGGTCAACACAATCAACCACCATAAAAGGCTGTGGCCTTTTTATTTTGGCCATAAAAGGCTAAAATTAATTGTATATATTTGTATTTTCACCTGTGTGTGCAAGTGCACATTTATATAAAATATAAAATATAAAAAACCCAAAACATAGCACAACTATATATTCACACTATTGCACCATAAATCAATTTATGCCAACCTTTATTAGGTAGGAATTTAGGCTGTGATTGTGCTAAGTTTTGCACAAATACAGACTAAATAATTTAGTAGTTTCTTAGGTAGAAATTCTTACAACTAGTCCTGGACTAGTCAGTAGTGCATACACTATTCATTCTTGTGCTGACCCTACCAAGGGTGGGATTCAAACTTTATAGTAACTCTGATTAGAGTATATCCATATCAATTATTTGTGTGTATGAATTTTGAGTGCTGATGAATGATCACTATTACATCTAATGGTGATA
>WNGS01097410.1:10792-23671 GCA_020271785.1 Procambarus virginalis
AATGTAAAGTTTTGAGGCTAGGTAATGATGATAGTCAGATTACAGCTAGATGGTGTTGAGATTGCGAAGTCAAATGCGAAAGGGATCTGGGAGTTATGATAGTAAGAATTTAAAACAAAAGGATCAATGCATGAATGTTCGTAATGAGGCAAATAGGACACTGGGATTTATTAATCGAAGCGTTAGTAACAAGACACCTGGTGTGGTTCTTCAGCTATATCTTGCTCTGGTTAGGCCCCATTTAGATTATGCAGTTCAGTTTTGGTCGCCGTACTATAGAATGGATATAAATTCACTTGAACGTGTCCAGCGTAGGATGACTAAGTTAATTCCCCAAATTAGAATCTTTCGTATGAAGAAGATTAACAAACCTAAATTGCATTCACTGGAAAGGCGAAGAGTTAGGGGTGACATGATAGAGGTTTACAAGTGGATGAATGGACATACAAAGGAGATATTAATAGGTATTAAAAGTATCAACACAAGACAGAACACGAAACAATGGATATAAATTGGATAAGTTTAGATTTAGGAAACTTGGGTAAATACTGGTTTGTAACAGGGTTGTTGGTTTGTGGAACCAATTACCGCGTAACGTGGTGGAGGTGGGTCCCTCGATTGTTTCAAATGCGGGTTGACAAGTATATAGTGGGATTGGGTGGTTATAGATAGGAGCTGCCTCGTATGGGCCAAGGCCTTCTGCAGTTACCTTTGTTCTTATGTTCTGTGTTGTGTCATACCCAACTACTGTGTTGTGGTATACCCAACTACCTGTGTTGTGGTATACCCAACTACCTGTGTTGTGGTAAACTAGACTACCTGTGTGTGTGCTATACCCAACTACCTTGTTTGTTGTATACCCACTACCTGTGCTGTGGTATACCCAACTACCTGTGTTGTGGTATACTGACTGAGCCTAGTAGATAACTCTCTAATCACTGTGTCTGCTGTCATGTGGTCACTCTGCTGGTGCTCTGTGTTACTGCTGAGACAGTCTCTCTGTCTCTCGGGACATCCCCCGAGGACTTCCGCCCTATTTCCCTCACGAGTTGCGTTTACAAGCTCTTTAGCGTATGGTAAACGTTCGCCTAATGTGGTTCTTGGAACACCATCACCACCTCTTTTCTTCTCAATTTGGTTTTGCAAATGCCGCAGCAAGACTGATGTCCTGGTGAACTTGGAGGTCTATATTCGTACTGCTTTTGCTGTGAAGACCTCCGTTGTTGCTGTCCTTTTGATGTGGAAAAGGCTTATGACACGACTTGGAGATAACATATTCTGTCCCAACAACATTCTTTTGGCCTTCGTGGTAATCTCCCTCTCTTCCTCCAAAGCTTCCTCTCTCCTCGTTCCTTTAGAGTCAGGCTTGGTACCACTCTCTTGCCTCTTTTCGGCAGTATGAAGGTGTACCCGGGTAGTGTTCTGAGTACTACTCTTTTCTGGTTGCCCTCAATGGTCTCCTTTCCTCCCTTCCTTCTGGCATCTTCTCTGCTCTTTATCTTAACGATCTTACTCTTTGCTGTCGAGGTGATGATTCGCCTCTCCTTCAACGGCGGCTTCAACTTGCGATTGATGCCGTGTCATCTTGGGTCACCAATCATGGCTTCAAGCTCTCTGCAACTAAGACTTGTGCCATGACTTTTACTCGGAAGCGGGTCGCTCTTTGTCCCTCTTTGTCGCTTTATGGTCATCCTCTTGTGTACAAAGATCGACGAAGCCTTTGGGGGTTAATCTTTGGCACTCGTTTGTCTTGGTTGCCCCATATCTCTTAATTCGCATTTGAATGCTCTAAGGCTCTTAACCTACTTATGGTTTTGTCCCGTACTTCTTGGGGAGCAGATAGGCGCACGCTCCCTCACTTTGCGTTCTTCTCTCGCCCTGTCTAAACTCGATTATAGTTGCCTTACTTACTCTTCTGCTTCTCCTTCTACTCTTCGCCGTCTTGATCCTTTGCACCATACTGGGTTGCGCCTCAGCTCTGGTGCCATTCATTCAACTCTTACCCTCAGCTTGTACGTTGACACTGGCTTCCTGTCTCTCCAGGACCGCCCAGATCGCCACTGTCTTTGCGACCTTGCGCGGCCCTTACAACACCCTCACTCTCGCCTGTGTCGTGTTTTGACTTGTTCCCCTCCTGTATTTCCTGTTCCCCTTCACCACCTCCCTCTTTCTGTCTAGTTGTCTCACCTGCAACATTCTCTTTCGGTTAGTATCACTAATATTTCTCCTCGTGTTGTTCCGTCCTTGCCCCAGTGAAGGGGTCCCCATTCCTCAATACTGCAAATCCCTGACCCACATCATTAAAGCTTTTACCCCTCCTACAGTTCAGAAACGCTTTTGCCTTGAACACTTTTCTTCACACTCCCGCTCCGTTCCATTTTCACCGATGGGGCTAAGTCTGCAGGCGGTGTTGGCTACTCTGTTGTTTTCCTGACCACACCTATATGTGTCACTTGCCTCCGGAGACTAGCATCTTCATAGCAGAACTTTATGGTATTCTCTATGCTCTTCGTCTCCTGCTTTCTCGCTGTCAATCCTCCTTTGTGGTTGTAGTTGACACTCGCAGTTCCCTAATGGCTCTGAAGTCCTTTAATCATGTTCATCCGGTAGTAGTCGAGATTCAACATTGGCTGTTTCTTATCTCTAGCAGATTTAAGACAGTTGAGTTTTGCTGGTTCCCAGCCATATTAGTGTCTCTTTAAATGAGCGTGCGGATGCTGCGGTCAGGGAAGCTGCCCGCACTTGTCCCATCTCCCGTAAAGGTATTCCTTATTCCGACTTTTACCCGAATATCCTTTTCATTCCTCCATCCTTGCCCATTGGCAGAGTTGTTGGTCTTCTGTTACTGGTAACAAACTGCGTACTCTTAAGAGTAGTGTGTCCGTGGCTTTCTTCCTACCACCGTAACCGGCGGTGGGAAACGGCTCTGGCAAGGTTGTGTATTGGCCATACGTGCTTAGCTCACGGACACTTAGTGGAGCACCGTCCACTTCCTTATTGTCCTAACTGCATTTTCCCTCTTACAGTTTTGCATATCCTTGTTGAATGTCCTGACTTCCAGGACGAGCGTGTGTCTTGCTTTCCGACCATCCCCGCGGTCACTTTTCCCTCGATAGGATTCTTGATGATTTGGTTACTTTTGATATCGTTCGCCTTATGCGTTTCTGTTTTCATATTGGCATCCTTGGTGATATTTAGCGCCCTCTGATTATCCCGCACATTTGATGGTAATACGCAGCCTTCCCAGCTTGGTGCCTTCTTTGATAATTACTTACTTACTTATGTGTCATGTAAAAATTAGTAAAATAACTATCTTTTATGTAGTACTAACAGTTTCACTAGGACATTTACAATCAAAACTTGCATTTTCTATTTATTAATTAATCTGTTAAAAATGTATTCTCTCATCCACTTTATCTTAAACTGTTCTCTGAACAACAATGCATCCTACCTAACCTGACTTACCTAACCTAACCTAACTTATCATTATTGAACAAAACATAACTTCTGTAACCTAACTAACTTGCTTAACTTTGCTGACACAACCTATCCTACTTGACATAACTTACCCATCCTGACCTGACCTAACTTACATAACTTACCCACCCAACATGACTTACTCATTCTGACATTGCATAACTTACATAACTTACCAAAATACTTAACCTCACCTACCTACCCCAATCCAACTTACCTATACTCTTCTACCTGTTTTATCTTATGTAACCTAACCTACCTGACGTAACTTACCCATCCTGACATTGCATAACTTGCACAACTTGCCAAATTATCTGACTTACATAACTTCATAACTTCCCTTCCCCTACCTAACCTACCCTACCTGAGGAAACTTACTTATCCCCCCCCCCTACCTAATGAAATTTACATATCCTAGCCTAGTTGACGTAACTTACTTATCCAGACGTAACTTATATAACACCCAACTTAAATGATATAACGTAACATAACTTTACATAACCTAACCTACCTGACATAACTTACCTATCCAGACGTAACTTATATAACTTACCAATCCTAACTTACTTAAAAATAACTTATGTAAAGCATCATCGTATTCCCTCTGAAACATAAACTCTTCATTTATTTATTTACCCAGACAACGTTCTTTTATAGTTACAAACCTAAACTTTAATATCAGGAGGTCGAAGACAATTGAGCTACAATGCTGACTTATAATTTACCTGAATTTACCTATTATAGGCCTTCAGTTTTATTGAATTGTGGATTAATTTGTTAACAATTTTATGTATAACTTAATAAGGTGGATGTTAAGGTCGGTACTGACCCGAGGTTACTGTGTTGACCCAAGGTCACTGTGTTGACCCAAGGTTACTGTGTTGACCCGAGGTCACTGTGTTGACCGAGGTCACTGTGTTGACCCGAGGTTACTGTGTTGACCCGAGATCACTGTGTTGACCCGAGGTCACTGTGTTGACCCGAGGTCACTGTGTTGACCCGAGGTCACTGTGTTGACCCGAGGTCACTGTGTTGACCCAAGGTCACTGTGATGACCCGAGGTCACTGTGTTGACCCAAGGTCACTGTGTTGACCCAAGGTCACTGTGTTGACCCAAGGTCACTGTGTTGACCCAAGGTCACTGTGTTGACCCAAGGTCACTGTGTTGACCCAAGGTCACTGTGTTAACCCAAGGTTACTATTGTTGACCCGAGGTCATTGTGACAATGTTGCCAATAGCGTCAATATGTAAACTGTGTGCTGTGTAGGTCACACAAGCTACCGCTTAGTCAAGACATGACCTGGGATAATACTGAACAAGGTGAGAACTGCTGTAATGTAGCCCATGCCCCAATTAATTCAAAGATCAAAGTCAATGTTGATATCAAATCAGCTGTCAAAATATATAAAAACAGTCCCTGCAGCACTAGAAGAATGCTCATCAGACTTCCAATTCCCACTGCTAAGTATGACCTCATACAATCAGCTGCTAAGCAAACAAACAACCTTTATATAAACAAGTGCCTTACCAAGCAGCGTGGATCCCTCCTCCACAGGCTGCGTCAAATTCGCAAACGGAACCCAGGTGTCATCAGTGTTACACTAGGAACGATCATAGTAAAGAAGGAAAGAACAGGAAAAAAAATATATAAAGTGTGACCAACAACTACTGGCCCTCTTTAATGACTGGTGTATATCTGGAAACCAGCATCCTTCCAATGCCAATACTGAAAATAACTCATGAGTGGCTGAGCCTAACCTAGCTAGCGTGGATCCCTCTAACTAGCTAGCGTGGATCCCTCTAACTAGCTAGCGTGGATCCCTCTAACTAGTTTTTTTTGAGATATATACAAGAGTTGTTACATTCTTGTACAGCCACTAGTACGCGTAGCGTTTCGGGCAGGTCCCTGGAATACGATCCCCCGCCGCGAAGAATCGTTTTTTCATCCAAGTACACATTTTACTGTTGCGTTAAACAGAGGCTACAGTTAAGGAATTGCGCCCAGTAAATCCTCCCCGGCCAGGATACGAACCCATGACATAGCGCTCGCGGAACGCCAGGCGAGTGTCTTACCACTACACCACGGAGACTGGGGTTAGAGACCACGGAGTTAGCGTGGATCCCTCTAACCTAACCTAGTATTGGAAATTTCCAACACATAATTACTATCATTTAGTACGTTAAGAAGAATTCTTTTACTAACCAATATATTTTACTAATACTACTAATCAGTAGTGTAATAACATTAATTCCTATTATTCTGCGACGTAATTCTGCCAAAAGTTTTCTAGTATTCATGGCGTGTCGTGCCAGTCAGCCGCCAGAGGGAATAATTTCTATATATTAATAGATCAAGTAGAATCCAGCCTTATTTACCATCCTTTATTAAGGATAATTGTTCATTAATAAGTTTACTTTAGTAAATATACGTTCGTTTACTGGAATTCATTTATTCAGCTACGACTAGCTATTCCAGTGAATAATATTATAAGGCCAATAATTTCCACTCTAACTCTTTCTCGTTTATTTAACGTAGTCTAAATTATTTGACGCACTATGAGAAAATATGTTGCCGCATAATACATCTATTTATGACGTAAATATTCGTCAAACCCACTTCCTTCCATCTTCAATATTAAAGGGATGTGAAATCTCTCTCATCTCAATTTTTTTCTTGCAATGTACCTGTTATTATTTTATAAATTTTGCTAGAATTTACCTATTTAAAATTTTCTGTTAGATTAAGGACCTGCCTGAAACGCTACACATACTAGTGACTTTACAAGAATGTAATCACTATGCAATGTATCCCTCACAAACCCAATGTATCTTCGTGTATATATAAATAAAAAAATAAAATAAATAAATAAATGAATATTGTCGGAAAATCCGACACTATTTAATATTACATACAATTGCAGATAATGCTGCTGCTGTTGTATAAACAAGTTACCCATAGAAATGTAGCTTGTAGTGGAGTTTCCGTCTATAGAAAACGGGATATCATAGCCACATACTATTACAATTCATAGATATTCTGCTGGGAATTATTCTTAAATACATTAGTCTTTGGACTTTTACCATCATAAAAACATCTCATTTTAATTAACTTAATTATCAGAATCAAAATAGAGTAAATGTGACCCTTCTATCCAGTTACTGACATCTCTACAAAGTAGGGAGTAGGGTGTGGTCCATTGTTGTTGTCACGACCAGGCAGCCATGGTGTCACCTCCGAGACGCGTCGAGTAAACAGCTCCTATCATTTCTGGACAATGTCGGCCAGTAGCGTCAATAGTATGGAGTGTCAGCCATTATTTAAGACCAGAGGCGCAAGAGAGCAAATTCAGCTCCTATTATATCTCTTGGACGAAGTGTTATGGGAACCAAAGGTCTACCATCATCAACACGCAGTCAACAATAAACAAGCTAAGTGTTCTGCCGAAACCCATTTATCTATTCATTTTTGGCCATTAATGTCTGTAGATAGGGTGAGCCGGTTAGAATACGAAATCGCCTCAAACTAAAGGTAATTAAGCCTTGGTCTTTATATGGTTCAAGTACAGTGTTTTCTCTGATATAGCTGTCATTTAGGATTCTGGCTTTATAGCAAGCGCCCTTTGACAGGTACAAGACGAGGAAGCATGCTTTATCTACCAGTTACCAGGGTGATGGAAGCTACCTCACACGAGGAAAATTTGGTGTCTACATCCTAGTTTTACCTGGAAAATAAGGCCGGCTGTACAAATAAGATAAGGAACCTATTCAATGTTTAACAATATATGTAGTTTAATACTGTAGTTTGGTTGGCTGCATATATATAAATTTAATAAACCCCCCTAATGTGTATGAATCGATTTGTGAGATTATTGCAGAAATACAGTCCACTCAACATCATACAAATTGCTATCGAAGTATATAAATTAACGTAAATATAAATTCTATATAAATTCATATAAATTAAATATATATAAATCTCACAGGTCGGTTCCCACATTATTTGGTCCTTCGAACCGGATGACGGACTATTTGGTCCTATGAACCCACATTATTGGTCATCTTCGAGTCGGATGACAGATTATTTGGTCATCTTAGTACCAGATGAACCAGTTAACCAGTGGATTCATTAAATATACTAGTGTGAACAATACAAGGCCAGTCAAAGACCGGCGGCGTAGCCTCGAGCGAGCGAGCTCAGGAGCCCCTCAAGCCCAGTTCAGCCTACTCAGCGGTTTCACGGCAACCCTCCGATTTGGTGGGTTCTTATTCAGTGGAATGACAGCGCTAATAGAAGCCAGCCAAATTAGTGGCTGTGTCCTCAGAGATTATCCACGAATTTTGTGATGTTAATTTCGCGAGGTCAATAATATTTAATACTTCTTGATAATATTAGAAGTTTCATAGAGGCTAATTAAGAGGCTATCATCAATAATTGTGTATATTATTTCTCCAAAATAGAGAATTATTTAATATATTGCACTAGTGTTCACAATACAATATTTACCAGGGTAGGATATTACCATTGACTAGTTGAACTATTTATTGTTCATCCTAGTCCCATTATTACCATAGTCTAGTGGTACTATATTAAACAACCTAGCACCATTAATGAATGGTGCAGACCCTATTTGGGTGTAATTTTTATCAACTCGAGTTGAGTTGTATATATATAATAATTTACTTTTGATCATTACACCTTTGAGTGATTAATTAGTGTCTATACCATCCTAGGGTGATTTTGAGGAGCTAACCTAAAGGTACTTCCAATGACACTGATTTATCACTCAAATCATTAGTGTGTATGATTGTATATATATAATGTGTATTAATTTTAAGTGCTAACCTCTAGTAGAGGTAGGATTATCGCCTAGTGAGTGCAGAATTTTTACCCTAGGCTACCATCAGTGCTTGTTCAGCATTATGAGCAACCCAAGTACAAGCCCCACAAGGCTTCACCAACTAGCCAATGTGGATAATGCAGGGAGAATGAGAAGAACCCTTGCAGGTCTTAAAGGCCACTTAACAAGACAGATCAACTACCATCGATTCATTGGTAGCCCTACTAAATATCAGGGCATAACCATGCTAAATTCTGCAGGAGGCAAATTACTCTCAGGCCCAGTATCAAGCCTGAGGAGACCTATGCCTGCAGATAAACAATACCAATAGAAATCTAAATTTGTCAGCTGATTATATTTCTCCAGTAGCATTATACTAAGGAGATTACAGCTGACTATACCAACAGAGGTTGATGTTAATATCATCATTTAAAGCTGAAGATGAGTTCATGAGGCTTCAGTGGCAAATCAGTGAACAGTAGCCTAAACAGCTACAAGTCACAGCGACCAATGTCACTGAACCCACTGCAGTCTCAGAACCATACTTACTTTAGTGATGGGCTATTCAATCCTCTGAATCAACTAACTAAATTAAACCCCAATAAATCTGACGACTGATTTGATACATTTATTATTTAATCAAGATGAATTCCATGGGCCTCAGTGTTTATATATCAGTGACCAGTTACCTGAAGAAGCTTCATGTTATATCTAATGTCACTGATCTCACTGCAGTCCCTGAATCATACTTGACTGTAGTACTTGATCACATTCAGTCTTCTGGGTTAAATAATATGTATTTAGGCTTGAATTTTAGCCTTTCAAGAGTTAACAGGGAAATGAAATCGCATTAGACTTCTAACCCCTGCAACTCTAGTACGGGACATCCGTCCTGTACGAACAGACGCACAAATGTGTGATTACTAACTACTAACATCAAATTAATCTAATAATTCGAAGGAGGAGTATCGGTGTTCGTCTGTTCTAAATAGGACTTCGACCCGTGAGCAGCCCCCGGGGAATTATGTCGGAAAATCCGACACCATTTAATATTACATACAATTGCAGATAATGCTGCTGCTGTTGTATAAACAAGTTACCCATAGAAATGTAGCTTGTAGTGGAGTTTCCGTCTATAGAAAACGGGATATCATAGCCACATACTATTATAATTCACAGCTATTCTGTGTTGGAATTATTCTTAAATACATTAGTCTTTGGACTTTTACCATCATAAAAACATCTCATTTTAATTAACTTAATTATCAGAATCAAAATAGAGTAAATGTGACCCTTCTATCAAGTTACTGACATCTCTACAAAGTAGGGAGTAGGGTGTGGTCCATTGTTGTTGTCACCACCAGGCAGCCATGGTGTCACCTCCGAGACGCGTGGAGTAAACAGCTCCTATCATTTCTGGACAATGTCGGCCAGTAGCGTCAATAGTATGGAGTGTCAGCCATTATTCAAGACCAGAGGCGCAAGAGAGCAAATTCAGCTCCTATTATATCTCTTGGACGAAGTGTTATGGGAACCAAAGGTCTACCATCATCAACACGCAGTCAACAATAAACAAGCTAAGTGTTCTGCCGAAACCCATTTATCTATTCATTTTTGGCCATTAATGTCTGTAGATAGGGTGAGCCGGTTAGAATACGAAATCGCCTCAAACTAAAGGTAATTAAGCCTTGGTCTTTATGGTTCAAGTACAGTGTTTTCTCTGATATAGCTGTCATTTAGGATTCTGGCTTTATAGCAAGCGCCCTTTGACAGGTACAAGACGAGGAAGCATGCTTTATCTACCAGTTACCAGGGTGATGGAAGCTACCTCACACGAGGAAAATTTGGTGTCTACATCCTAGTTTTACCTGGAAAATAAGGCCGGCTGT
This sequence comes from Procambarus virginalis, assembly GCA_020271785.1. NCBI lineage: Eukaryota > Metazoa > Arthropoda > Malacostraca > Decapoda > Cambaridae > Procambarus > Procambarus virginalis. Next base: position 20,998 of record WNGS01097410.1, read on the forward strand.
ACAAATAAGATAAGGAACCTATTCAATGTTTAACAATATATGTAGTTTAATACTGTAGTTTGGTTGGCTGCATATATATAAATTTAATAAACCCCCCCTAATGTGTATGAATCGATTTGTGAGATTATTGCAGAAATACAGTCCACTCAACATCATACAAATTGCTATCGAAGTATATAAATTAACGTAAATATAAATTCTATATAAATTCATATAAATTAAATATATATAAATCTCACAGGTCGGTTCCCACAAATATTATAATTTATACTCGGGATCGCATCTGGGAGCTATTGCGCATGCGCCACCCGAGAGGAAGGAGAAGACACTCGCCATTTTCACCAGCTGGCAGCAAGGTGTTCTGAAGTGGCCCGACAAAAATATTTCGACTCTGCAAGCATCTGTACTTCTCTGGACTTCAGTACGAAGGCGCAGCTTACCGAACTCTGGGACACCAAGTTCGGCAGGCATTTTACCTCATTTTTTATTATTGAGCTCGATAATATGTATAAATGTAGGTGCCATGTCGTTAAGCTGCAGGCGTTAATATAACACCCACGTGAGTGCAGATTCTATCCCTCCAATTATATTTAGATCTTGCGTTTAAATGCGTGAATACTAGTTTGGAATGGAAATTATAGAAGTGTTACATTTCAGCGTGGTGTATTTCAAATGAGGAGGCATGTGACTGTCTCCATGTTCACGTGTTCTAAGGATTACTATCTCAGGGCTGATGTCAACGCGTTGTAGAGGCTGGACGCAATCTACGTTCCGCCTTACAGCTGAGACAATTCCAGTCTTATTTGTAGATAGTCACATTTCATTACTGAGAGTCAAATAATTTTCTTTTATTTGCATATTAATCATATATTTGATTTAATAATCGATATGCTCATAAAACGGAGGAAAGGGTCCTGAAAGATATTGTTAATAGAAACGTTATCCCTACAGACAAAAATCAGAAGATACAATTGACGATTTACTATAAAACCAAGAAAACTGCCAACCTACTCATGAGAAACTCTCCAGACACAAAGCAGAACGCTTTGAAAGAGACCAATGTCGTCTATGCCTTCAAATGCCCACTTGGGGACTGTAAGCCTCAAAGAACTCAGTATATAGGCAAGACAACAACATCTCTTTCCAGGCGATTAACGATGCATAAGCAACAGGGCTCTATCAAGGAACATATAATCTCTTCCCGCAACCAGACCATCACCAGAGAAGTCTTAACAAAAAACACGGAAATCATCGATAGATGCAGCGATAGCAGGCGGCTAGATATCTGCGAGGCACTACACATTAAGAAGTCAACACCAGCAATCAACAGCCAATTAACGCACAATTATATTCTACCCACTTCAAAACTCCGCTCCAATATAGAAGCATCAAGAAATATGGGCCAATAGGCCCTCTGCAGTTACTTCTATTCTTCCCTTTAGCTTATACCCATTGTTTCGTGTTCTGTGTTGTGCTGAAAGTTTGTTTTCACCTCATCCAAAACCATTGTAACATGTCACCTCACCCAAATGCAGGTATAAAAAAGAAAGTCAAAGCTGTTTAAACTCTGTTCAGTTATAGTTGTGTGTGTGTAAACTAAAGTCTTTGAAAATGTAATAAGTTATTACGAAACGCGTTCAAGTGTCGCGTCAGACTAGAAATAAAAATGAATTTTGGAGAATTGATTTTTCAATTACCATCAACAGTGAAAAGAAACATAAGAAATATTGAGAAAATTCGTGTTAGAATTATTAATCTTACTTTTTCGGTCATATTAATAATATATGTCTACAGGAAAGACTGCTACCAAATATACTAATATATATATATAATATATATATATATATATATATATATATATATATATATATATATATATATATATATATATATATATATATATATATATTAATACAACGGTGCTTCGTATCCTCAGTTGGAACACAGCATCACTCAGGAAAAGACTTCCTGATCTCCACCACAAAGTGACGACCGAGGCCATTGATGTCGTCTGCTTCAGGAGTGCAGAGTTCCCACCAGGTCTCCACCCCCTAAATTACCCTCCTTTGTTGTCTATAACCTTAAATCCAGTCACTCTTGTATTTTGTATGTTAAGAAGTCCCTTCCTCGCCAGCTACTCCCAGCCAAGTCAACTGAAGGGCTTCAGTATCATGGTGTGAGGATCTATCGTGGGGAACTCTGCCCTCAATATCTTTAACCTGTATGCTCCTAGTGATAAGTTTAATTATACTGACCTTCCTATCTGTATTCAGACTGAGCCTACCATCATTATAGGTGATTATAACGCTAGGCATAGAAATATTGGTAATTCGCAGTTCAGTAATCGTAACGGCAACCAACTGTTGTCGCTATTAGGTAGTCACGATGATGCACAGGTTGTGGGTGACCTTGAACCGACGCATATCTACGGAGGTATTCTTGATCTATGTCTCGGTTTCAACGTCTCCCACACCGTCTGCGCCTCGTCATAGTGCCAGATATGGCGTCTGATCATCTGGCCATATTAGCCACTGTAAGCATTGGCAGCTCTATCCTCCCCGGCGGAATGTTCAAGCGGAAGAGGCTGGCTCTGCCCATCGTCAACGAGACAATTTTGTTGCCATGTGTCAGAATGGTACAGTTCATCTGAGCCTTCATCAGTTGAAGATTTTAA
>WNGS01097413.1:0-11591 GCA_020271785.1 Procambarus virginalis
CTTGTATGAGCCAATGGGCCTTCTGCAGTTATCTTTGTTCTTGTGTTCTTGTTTTCTCATTCTTACTATCCCCTTTACACTTTACCTTCCCTACCTTTGCCTTGCATTCTCTTGCTCTAAGATTTTCTTCTCCTCACCTCTCTTCTGCCTATTGCCTTCTCCTTCAATCATCACAATCGACTTGAGAATGATCCTGGACGGACCAAAATGTCGTCGTCCCCTCACTTTCTAGTGTGTGTGGTCTGGTCAACTTTGTTCTTTTGGTTCTGGTGGTCGTTTTGTTTGGTTACAGTCAGCTCCTTCTATTCTGGTAAAGAATGAGTCAGCAGGCTTCTGGAGGGGCCATTTAGTTTTGGATGCTTGGTTAGTTCGGCCGGGTGCATTATGATGATGATGATAATTCACTGTGTCGGGGGACAATAAGCCAGTGTATTCATTCACGTTTGGCTTTCATAGAGGTCCCCCCCCCCATCCTCCCCAACAAGACCGAATTACTGAAATATAAAAACTGAAACCACGTACAAAACTCAGGCAAATCATAACATAGAACGAAAAGGCAATGTAAAGGATCTGGGTGTACTCATGTCGGAAGACCTTACCTTTAAAGAACACAATAAAGTAGCCGTCACAACTGCAAGAAAAATGACAGGTTGGATAACAAGAACTTTTCACACTAGAGATGCTATACCGATGATGACACTTTTCAAAACGCTTGTGCTCTCTAGAGTGGAGTACTGCTGCACAATGACAGCCCCTTTCACTGCGGGTGAAATTGCTGACCTGGAGAGCGTGCAGAGATCCTTTACTGCTAGAATCCACTCGGTAAAACATCTAAACTATTGGGACCGACTAAAGAGCCTAAATCTGTATTCCCTTGAGCGCAGGCGGGAGAGATACATAATAATTTACACGTGGAAATATTAGAGGGGCTGGTCCCAAACCTGCACACAGAAATAACATCACATGAGACCAGAAGACATGGCAGGATGTGCAGAATACCCCCGTTGAAAAGCAGAGGTGCAACTGGTACTCTGAGAGAGAACTCTATCAACATCAGAGGCCCGAGACTGTTCAACACGCTTCCACTACACATAAGGGACATAACTGGCAACCCCTCACAGTGTTCAAGAGAGAACTGGATAAGCACCTCCAAAGGATACCTGATCAACCAGGCTGTGACTCATACGTCAGGCTGCGAGCAGCCGCGTCCAACAGCCTGGTTGATCAGTCCAGCAACCAGGAGGCCTGGTCGATGACCGGGCCGCGGGGACGATAAGCCCCGGAAGCACTCAAGGTATCCTCAAGGTAAGGTACTGACCCTGCCCAGGATGCATCCCCACAACAAGCTGACTAACTCCAGAGTACCTACTCACTCCTCAGTGATCAGAGGCATTAGGTGAAAGAAAATGTGCCAAACCATTTCTGTCCCACCCAGAATTCTTGATTGTGCATCAAGAACAAATCCAACTGTACTACCGGGACTGGGATCATGTGTTTTGTCCGGTGGCAGCTTTGTGTGCTACCTTTATACCACTGGTTCTGTTTTGGTGGACTTGTTGTAGGTTGATCCGGTTTCCCTGGTTCCTCGTTTCAGGGCTTATATTTTACAGATTGTCCATAGTTTCATTAAAGCTAGCCAGCCTGCAGTCTTCCCTTGTGCTCATGATGTCCAGACGTACACCACTCTGACGGTTGTGGTTAACCCTCGCCTGCTCTGGGTCTTAATGCTTTCAACACCGCCAGACGCAAGAAAAAAAAATCAATTTTTTTTGTCTTATAAAAGTGTTAATTTGTGTTCCCTGAGCACGGGAAAAAAAATTTAATTGTGCTTACTAATGATGTAAATGAGCCGACATTTCGCCGATGACGTCACGCAACTTGCTCACTCGTGCATGGTGCATCCCCAAGGCATCGCGCTCACCACTCAAGCCAGTCGAGTTGCTGTGAATTTATTTCCCTGCATTATTTACAGTATCCATGGTGTCTTTTACAACCATTTTTTCACTTACAACATCAAGTAACAATACATTGAAGATTATATTATAATACAACTGTCATAAATTCAATAGAATGTGACATATTAGTGTCACAAGTAAGAGCACAAAAATGCTGTATTTTTTCAGGAAATATAAAATGTATTGGTATTTGTCTTCGATATATACAATCACTCGCACAATATGTACATGTTTTTGCACCATTATTGGGCATTTAGTAGTCCTGGAGACTATGATACTTGTCGAAACAGATGACAGAGCACAGAGGGATTTTACAAGTTTCGCACCATGTTAACCGTTGGGCCGCTAAGGGCCATTTTGCCTTCAACACCCACAGGCGCAACAACAACAAAAATTCCAAAAAATTCTTTCGTCTTATAAGTGTTCATTTCTGTTCCCTGATCACAGGAAAAATAATAAAAATAAACGTAGGTGGCATGTTTTGGGCACAATAGGATACCTTACGTTGATACCTTGAGGTGCTTCCGGGGCTTATCGTCCCCCTGCGGCCGGTCATCGACCAGGCCTCCTGGTTGCTGGACTGATCAACACAGGCTGTTGGACGCGGCTGCTCGCAGCCTGACGTATGAGTCACAGCCTGGTTGATCAGTATCCTTGGAGGTGCTTATCCAGTTCTCTCTGGAACACTGTGAGGGTTTGCCAGTTAGGGCGGGGGAAGTCTGGCAAAAAAGAGGCATTGACAAGCAGTTGCCAGATGAGGTTTGCTCCACCCTAGCTGTCAAGCAGGGGTTGCCACAAAGATATTATTACCTAATTTATTCAATGTCTCTGATTTTTTTTTTTTTTTTTTTTGCAGTAATAGTATTCAATAGTGTGTATTGTGATATATTGTGAACGCTACACGTACTAGTGGCTGTACAAGAATGTAACACTCTTGTATAGATCTCAAAAAAAAAAAAATATATATATAATAAAATGTGCAACCATCGCTGTACTAAAAATTATTGTGTTCATATTAGTGATTCAATTATAATGTTCATAAAACAATAACAAATAGTTTTGCTGTTATTACTCTATATACACATGTTTTTTATATACGTATCTGCATGTTTTGTTCACCATAACGAACCACTAAGTTGGTATTGTGAGTCAAAAGCAACGAAGAGTGGTCTTCACTTACCAGCCAGTCAGTCACTCGCAACCACTCCCTCACTTGCCAACATTTTTCATATTTTTATACTATAATTATTTTCTATATTTTTCTATATTTTTTTATACTATACATATTATATTTCATACATTTTCATTTTTTCTCCAACCATACTGTTTTTGCTTTTGTTCACTATACACAGATGTTAATATAAGTATCTACATGTTTTGTTCACCATAACTACATCTCAGCTTGTATGGTGAGTTCAAGCAACAAGAGACATAGCTACACGCACAGTCAGCTGGTGGCTGCTGCCATCACTGGTTCAAGGCCAGACACACTAATATTTTCTCCTCCAACAATACTGTTTGTGGTGTTATTGCACTATATACACACACACATTATATATAAGTATCTACATGTTTTATTCACCATACCTACAAATAAGCTGGTATGGTGCCCAAAGACCATAGTGGACATCAGTAAACATCATGACAAGTCGTGCAGACGACACACCTCCCTCACCAAAATGGCAGCTCCCAACACACTCCAATTGCTGTTATTACTCTCTATACACACATTATATACAAGTATGTACATTTGTGTTCACCATAGCGAACCACTAAGCTGGTATGGTAAGTCCAGTCAATAAAAGGTTGCCACATACAGTCAGAAGACGACACCACCACCCTCCCTCCTACAGCATTACTCCTCCCTCCATGGAGCACAGCGCTAAATATCACCACAGTCCTGCTATTATTAGAATCCTGGTCAATTTTATCACAGTCAAGGGTCTTCTGTAATACTGTACTATCATCGCTAAATAATAGCATGTACATATATATTTTGACTTTAGGCAATGCTCTTGTCACAAATTGACCAGTGGTGCTGTGAGCTCATGCTGCGTGCGTCAGCCTTGGTGGCTCGCTCGTACCGAGAGACTTACACCCAGGAATGTAGCCACAATTTTGTTCTACGTGGCGTCTGCCAACTATTGGTTGTGGCTGCACTATAGCTGCCCCTATCCCACGCGGGGGGTTTAAATTAAAGCGCTAGACACTAAAACAGCTATTAATGTATTGCCGGGTATCAGTAATGTTACTCAAATCATCTATATACAGGGGCACCTCAGTTTAAGAGTTTAATTCGTTCCTGGAGACGGCTTGTATTCCGAAAACTCGTATTCCGAAGCTAATTTCCCCATAAGAAATAATGGGAAATGAATTAATCCGTTCCTGACTACCCCAAAAACCCCACATCAAACTAATTTTTATACCTAATTCATCTAAATAAACCTACAAAACTATGTTCAAGTTATTACTTACCTTGCTGTACTCAGGTAGTTGTACTCACCTAGTTGTGCTTGTGGGGGTTGAGCTCTGGCTCTTTGGTCCCGCCTCTCAACCGTCAATCAACAGGTGTACAGTTTCCTGAGCCTAATGGGCTCTATCATATCTACACTTGAAACTGTGTATGAGTCAGCCTCCACCACATCGCTTCCTAATGCATTCCATTTGTCAACCACTCTGACACTAAAAAAGTTCTTTCTAATATCTCTGTGGCTCATTTGGGCACTCGGTTTCCACCTGTGTCCCCTAGTGCGTGTGCCCCTGTGTTAAACAGCCTGTCTTTATCAACCCTGTCGATTCCCCTGAGAATCTTGAATGTGGTGATCATGTCGTTGAATGCTGTTGAATGCTGTAGGCATATGGAAGATGGTGAGGAGGGGGGAGGAGGAGAGGAGTTACTGTTTGGAAGGTGAGTCCCCTTCCATTATCACATCAGGCAGTGAGGACTTCACTGGTATGCACACTCTGGCACATTTTGCCTGCATACCACTAGGACTTGCTTGTCTTACTAAGAATTTGTCTAAAGACACTGTTTTTCCCTACATTTAACACTTGTCTCTAGTAAGACATCACATTATCATTTAACCCTCAAACCACTAGGGGCCCAAATGGAATTCACACCCACAGGCGCAACAAAAAAAAAATCCAAAAAATTCTTTCGTCTTATAGAATTGTTTATTTTTGTTCCCTGATCACGGAAAAAATAACAAAAAAATCGTAGGTAGCATATTTTAGCCGCAGTAGGGTAGGGAAGTGTGGCAAAAAAGGGGCGTTGGCAGAGCCTTCGCCAGACGAGGTCTACTCCGCCCGAGCTGTCAGACGGCAGTTGCCACAAATATATTATTTCCTAATTATTTCAATGTCTCTGATTGATTTTTTCTTAGTTTTTTGCAGTAATATTATTCCATACAGTGAATTGTGGTATATTTATATTATAAAATGTGTGAACCATCGCTGTACTCAAAATTATGGTGTGCATATAAGTGATTCAATTATTATGTTCATAAAACAATAAACAAATAGTTTTGCTGTTGTTACACTATATACACAGGTTATATATAAGTATCTGCATGTTTTGTTCACCATAACGAACTACTAAGTTGGTCTTGTGAGTCAAAAAGCAACGAGGAGTGGCCGCCACACACCAGCGAGCCACTCACTGCCACGCCCTCCCTCAACACCACCTCACTCACCCTCATTTACCTCCCACAATACTGTTTTTGCATTTATTCACTATACACAGACGTTATATATACGTATTTACATGTTTTGTTCACCATAACTGTACATCTAAGCTTGTATGGTGAGTAAACGCACAAAGACGTAGCTACTCCACAGTCAGCTGATCGGCGGCCACCCTCAAGGCCACACGCACTAATATTTCTCCTCCAACAATATTGGTTGTGGTGTTATTATGCTATATACACACATTATATATAAGTATCTACCTGTTTTATTCACCATACTTGTACAAATAAGCTGGTATGGTGCCCAAAGACCCTTTGTGGTCACCAGTAAACAACACGATAATTCCTGCAGACGACGCTCCTCTCACCAAAATGGCGGCTCCCAACCTACTCCTCTCGCTGTTATCTCACACTATACACACGTTATATGTAAGTATCTACATTTGTGTTCACCATAGCGAACCACTAAGCTGGTATGGTGAGTGCAGTCAATAAATGGTGGCCACACACAGTCAGAAGACAACGCCACAATCCTCCCTCCACAGCTGTACTCCTCCCTCCATCGAGCACAGCGCTAAATATCTCCACAATCAAGCTGTTATCAGAATCCTGGTCAGTTTTATCAAATTCAGGGGGCTTCAGTAATACTATCACTGCTAAATAATAGCAGTATCACTTATATTTTGGCATTTGTAGGCGATGCTGTGGTCACAAGCTGAACAGCGGTGCTGTGAGCTCGTGCTGCGTGCGCCAGCCTTGGTGGCTGGCGCAATACTGACGCTCTCACTCCCAAAAATGTTGGGCTGGATTTTTTTCTAGGTGGGATCTGGCAACTATCAGTCGTGGCTGTACTATAGCTGCCCCTATCCCAGGCGGGGTGTTTAAATTATAGCGCTAGACACGAAATCATATATAAATGATGTGCGCGATTTCGGTTTTGTCACTGATATCATTTATATATGATATGCGCGGTTTGAGGGTTAAAAGGTCAATGCAACGGCCTGCTACAGCTTTATCTGGGCGATGTTTTCAACAAAAACTTTGCAGTTCTTCCCATACTTCACACATTTTCTTAATCAAGAAGGGACATCCTTTACTGCCTCTACTCACAGCTATTTTCTTAGGTTGAACCTTACCAATGGCTTTCTTGAGACCCATGGTGAGATATATAATAACAAATTGTATAGTCAAATGACCAAAATCCAACAAAACACTGAAAATCCGGTGAAGAATTGATGTGGGATAGTCACTGGGCGCGAGACAATGGTAAACTGAGGGGCGGAGGGGCGACGATCGCCAAACCACTACGTGCTAGGTCGCCCCGAACGCGTATCAACAAACTCGCGTTCCGAGGTAACCCTCGCCTTCTGAGACATATTTTCCGAGGAAATCCTGCTCGTATTCCAAAAAACTCTCATACAGGGACACTCGTGTTCCGAGGTACCACTGTATGTATTGTGCGGTTTAAGGGTTAACACCATTTTACGTTTGTGTCCTTTTTACTGTGGCACACACGCTGGCCTATTGTACGCTTTCCAGTTGGTGGTAAATTCCTGATTTTGTGTATCAGGAAGGCCTCCCTGAAAGCGAGCCTGGGTGTTGGAGCATGGTGCAATACTGGATTCACAATGGGCCTTTGTATTCCAGGAATTACTTTGCCAAACTTTTCCAGTAATTGTGTCACTATAATAAAACTGAACGCCCAGAAATTTTGTTTACCACCAGTTTTCACAAGATACATATTGTAACTGTTCAGCATTGTTATGTCAGTAAGGTGGAAAAACATTTTCTTGATCCAACCTCACTGTTTTCCGTACACACTCAACTGCCCCTACCATCATATCACATTTATCCACCAAATGCATGTTTATGTTGTAGTCCAAAACACAATTTGGCTTATATATTATTTGCCTAGTGGTTCTGTTCACCTTGCCACTGTCCATCATTGTACCAGTGTGAACGGTGGTCAACATGTTCACTTCACGCCTGTCTTTCCACTGCACTGAAAGCATTCCACTAGTTTTTCTTAGCTCACAATCGCCTACCTGCATAGCAGTGTCAAACAGGCATTTCCTGTTTGACACTGTTTGCCAGATTATGATGATTTGCTCGACACATATGAGGAATATGAATTATTTTTTGGTTTAGTGATTTGATTTTGGTTTTTCTCTTTTACACTCAATTCATCCCACTTTTTGTTGTGGTGCTAGAACCATTGCAGTTGTTTTGTAATGCATACAAGTTTGTTTCATATTCAACATATTGCAACAAATCTTGTGTAATAAATAACTGTAAAAATCCAAGAGGAGTGATTGGTAATGGTACAGTCAAGCCTGGTATTTCGGTAAAACTTTCTACAAATGGTGGAGTGTTAGTTGACCAGGCTTGACCAGAACGTTGCCATTTCCTAGGTGCAGTACAGCCACGTGTCAGGGGCGCCTGACAGCTGGGTGGGCAGCGCTTCGGATTCATAGTCCTGAAGTTCCGAGTTCGATCCCTGGTGGAGGCGGAGACAAATGGACAAAATGTTTCTTTCACCCAGATTCCCCTGTTACCTAGCAGTAAATAGGTACCTGGAAGTTAGACAGCTGCTACGGGCTGCTTCCTGGTGGTGGAGGCCTGGTCGAGGACCGGGCCGCGGGGACACTAAGCCCTGAAATCATCTCAAAATAACCTCAAAATAGTGATTTATAATCAGAGAAGAGTTTTAAGCCGCCTTTCGCTAATGCCAGTTGTGTTGTCAAGTTCCAATACTCTAATACTACACCAAAATACTACTACAATTCTACACCAGAAGTTTTGCCTTTACTGTGCCACACACCCCAGTTCTATTATCAGGCAAGAACCTAGTTAACAAGGGACTTGTATAATAGTTTTCTGTGTATAATATGTGGCCCTTGTTCAGCCATGGTGCAAGCAGTGACTTCACCACACTACTGTACCTGAGAAACCATGTTGATCATTACTGAGAATGTCTACATTGCTACCAGTATACAGAATCATGAGTAACACAATTCCTGTTTCACAGTCACAGAGAAGAAAAAATTTCAATCCAAATCTGTGGCATTTGGAGAGAATATACTGCTTGGAGGCAACACATTCCTTTGAAAAGCACAAGAGATTCATCAATCACAGCTTTTGAGCTGTTACGTAGAAATCTCTGAACTTCCCAACAAGTTCATTCAGAACATTCCTCACCTTTCAAAACCTATCATTCGGTGTCTGGTCTTCATAACTTGCAAAATGAAGACACATGAGAAGTATCACAAATCTGTCTCTGGACATATATTTGCTGAACAATGGTGTTGGAATAGTCTGGTCTTTGCTCCAATAATCTGTGAGGACGTGTTTGACACAGTTTCATCAGCATACACTGTGCAAAAAACACATACATTTCACCTACATTTGTATTTTTCCAATGTTGCATTCATGTAAAATCTGATAGTTCCTCAGCAATGAGATGAGCCGCGCATTTGTTCGTTTCCTGAACAATATGTTCCATGAGCGGCTCATAAAAATATGCGGTAAAAAAGTTCATTTCACGCATTTCGTCACCATTATCAGGGAAAATGCTTGTAATTCCAAAATCTTTAGCATCAAATGCTGGAATTTCTGGAATAAAATCTTCCCCATCACTCCACAAAAATACACCTGCTGTCTTCCGACCAGCAACAGCAGCACCAGGGAGAGGAATCTGTGGACCAGGAGCTGAAGCCAGAAAGGGGCAGGAAGGGACGATGAGGGAAAAATCATTGAAGATGAGAAGGGCCTTTGTTCATCATTGGCTCCATGCAGTGCCATGCAGCAGCGCTTGGCTGGGCAATCTTGAGGTTATCTTGAGATGATTTCGGGGCTGTTTTTTAGTGTCCCCGCGGCCCAGTCCTCGACCAGGCCTCCACCCCCAGGAAGCAGCCCGTGACAGCTGACTAACACCCAGGTACCTATTTTACTGCTAGGTAACAGGGGCACAGTGTGAAAGAAACTCTGCCCATTGTTTCTCACCGGCGCCTGGGATCGAACCCAGGACCACAGGATCACAAGTCCAGCGTGCTGTCCGCTCGGCCGACCAGCTCCCGAGCAAGATGCTACTAATGCAACAAAAGTTCACTTTATTTATATATATATATATATATATATATATATATATATATATATATATATATATATATATATATATATATATATATATATATATAATGTCATACCTAGTAGCCAGAACGCACTTCTCAGCCTATTATGCAAGGCCCAATTTGCCTAATAGGCCAAGTTTTCATGAATTAATTGTTTTTCGACTACCTAACCTACCTAACCTAACCTAACTTTTTCGGCTACCTAACCTATAAAGATAGGTTAGGTTAGGTAGGGTTGGTTAGGTTTGGTCATATATCTACGTTAATTTTAACTCCAATAAAAAATAATTGACCTCATACATAATGAAATGGGTAGCTTTATCATTTCATAAGAAAAAAAATAGAGAAAATATATTAATTCAGGAAAACTTGGCTTATTAGGCAAATATGGCCTTGCATAGTAGCCCAAAAAGTGAGTTCTGACTACTAGGTACGACATATATATATATATATATATATATGTTATTAAATATGACCGAAAAAGTAAGATTAATAATTCTAACACGAATTTTCTCAATTTTCCTTATGTTTGTTTTTACTGATGACGGTAAATTAAAAATCAATTCTCCAAAATTCATTCTTTATTTCTTAGTCTGACGCGACACTTGAGCGCGTTTCGTAAAACTTATTACATTTTCAAAGACTTTAGTTACACACACACAGAACAACTATAACTGAACAGAGTTTAAATACCTGCATTTGGGTGAGGTGACATGTTACAATGGTTTGGGGTGAGGTGAGAACAAACACAGAACACGAAACAATGGGTATAAGGGAAGAATAGATCTGTAACTGCAGAAGGCCTATTGGCCCGTATTTCTTGATGTTTCTATATTGGAGCGGAGTCTTGAAGTGGGTAGAATATAGTAGTGCGTTAATTGGCTGTTGATTGCTGGTGTTGACTTCTTGATGTGTAGTGCCTCGCAGATGTCAAGCCGCCTGTTGTCGCTGTATCTATCAATGATTTCTGTGTTGTTTGTTAAGATTTCTCTGGTGATGGTTTGGTTGTGGGAAGAGATTATATGTTCCTTGATAGAGCCCTGTTGCTTATGCATCGTTAATCGCCTGGAAAGAGATGTTGTTGTCTTGCCTATATATTGAGTTCTTTGGGGCTTACAGTCCCCAAGTGGGCATTTGAAGGCATAGACGACATTGGTCTCTTTCAAAGCGTTCTGCTTTGTGTCTGGAGAGTTTCTCATGAGTAGGTTGGCAGTTTTCTTGGTTTTATAGTGCCAACCTACTCATGAGAAACTCTCCAGACACAAAGCAGAACGCTTTGAAAGAGACCAATGTCGTCTATGCCTTCAAATGCCCACTTGGGGACTGTAAGCCCCAAAGAACTCAATATATAGGCAAGACAACAACATCTCTTTCCAGGCGATTAACGATGCATAAGCAACAGGACTCTATCAAGGAACATATAATCTCTTCCCACAACCAAACCATCACCAGAGAAATCTTAACAAACAACACAGAAATCATTGATAGATACAGCGACAACAGGCGGCTTGACATCTGCGAGGCACTACACATCAAGAAGTCAACACCAGCAATCAACAGCCAATTAACGCACTACTATATTCTACCCACTTCAAGACTCCGCTCCAATATAGAAACATCAAGAAATACGGGCCAATAGGCCTTCTGCAGTTACAGATCTATTCTTCCCTTATACCCATTGTTTCGTGTTCTGTGTTTGTTCTCACCTCACCCCAAACCATTGTAACATGTCACCTCACCCAAATGCAGGTATTTAAACTCTGTTCAGTTATAGTTGTTCTGTGTGTGTGTAACTAAAGTCTTTGAAAATGTAATAAGTT
>WNGS01097443.1:0-38726 GCA_020271785.1 Procambarus virginalis
TAGTTATTGTGTGATTATTATTGTGCAGTTTATTGCCTGTACCATTGACAGTGTATTTGTTGATTTATTGCATATCATCATTACCCGAGTATCCGGTTGGAACTCTTGTGATCCCTTTGCATACCGGCAGTTAGGTTGCCGTGTTATGATTGGCTGTCAACTGTTGTAAGTTAGGTGTTTCTCCACGAGTGGATCCGAGACCATTAGCCAGACGTCAAGAGTCCTCGCTAATGCAACCATAGCTTTGCTGACGCCAATCTAAAGTAAATCAAGCACCCTGTGTATTAGTGGTTAAGTTAGTAAATAAATACTGTTAAGCTTTATGCGGTGTTCCGGGGTTGAACCACTTCTGAATACTGCCAATATTACTCCAGCCTTCAGCTCTAAGTGTCTTCAACACCGAGTTGCCTAATTCACTAAACTAAAATGTGATGAGGATCCTAGGAGTCCCTTAAAGTGTTACATCATTGAGGAGATTCCAACGACCAACGTGGAGCAGGACCGTGAGGCTAGTCTGAGAAGAGACCCACAAGGACTAACTCGACCTTGCTCCCAGGCCCTGTACGGTTGCTCTCGTATTTTCTATTCTGCTAATTCCGACAGCTTCGTGAAGCGTCTGCCACATGTACATTGTGACGTACACATTGCAGTCGTGAAGCAAAAAAAAAAAAACCCACATTAGATATAATAACATTATAGATAGAATAACAGTCAGTCTTCTCTCCCTACTCATTCCTACTTCTCTTCCTTCCCTCTCCTCCTTCCCTCCCTCTCCTCCTTCCTCCACTCTTCCCGTGCGCCTCTCGTTTTCTGTTGCCAGATGGACGAGTTTCCCCTCAACCTTATCTCTCTCTGTCCCCTCTCTTCTCTTCCCTCCTCCTCCTCCCCTCCTTTCTTGCTTACTTTGCTTTACTTTCTCACACTCACAGAGTAATAGAGACAATCAGATGTTACACTGAAGCTCAGTACCCTTAATTTTATACCAGTTCTTTAAGAAACACGTTCGCATCATGGTTTTGTAGCACTGCATATTCAGACACTGGTCTGATGTATGTTATATATAGTAGTGGTGAAAGTATTTTTTATTGCGTTCATGAAGACTGATCTGATGCTATACGTATTGATGAAAATGTATTTAATTGACACACACACACAGTTGTGTGTGTTACCTGTTGATTGACGGTTGAGAGGCGGGACCAAAGAGCCAGAGCTCAACCCCCGCAAACACAACTAGGTGAGTAACTAGGTGAGTACACACACACACACACAGACAACACACACAGCACACACAACACACACACAACACACACACACACAACACACACACACACACACACACACACACACACACACACAACACCTGTCTTATGCAAACCTTCGCTCGCAACAAAGAGCTTTCAACACTCGACAAACCTGCCATAAAACACTTAAAACACAAACAGGCTTAAAACCTGTTTCATACACCTGGGAAATCATCAGTGACGAAATTATGTCAAAGTCAGGTGTAAAAAAGCAGGTGTGTGGCACAGGTGTGTGTTTGTCCAGAGTCTAGAGCGAATATTATGCTGACACAGCGTGACAGTCACACCTGGTGACTAGCGTGACACTCACACCTGGTGACTAGTGTGACAGTCACACCTGGTGACTAGCCTGACACTCACACCTGGTGACTAGCCTGACACTCACACCTGGTGACTAGCGTGACACTCACACCTGGTGACTAGTGTGACACTCACACCTGGTGACTAGCGTGACACACCTGGTGACTAGCGTGACACTCACACCTGGTGACTAGCGTGACACACTTGTGACTAGCGTGACACTCACACCTGGTGACTAGTGTGACACTCACACCTGGTGACTAGTGTGACACACTGGTGACTAGACTGACACACACACACCTGGTGACTAGTGTGACACACCTGGTGACTAGACTGACACACCCTGGTGACTAGTGTGACACACCTGGTGACTAGCCTGACACTCACACCTGGTGACTAGCGTGACACTCACACCTGGTGACTAGTGTGACACACCTGGTGACTAGCGTGACACACCTGGTGACTAGACTGACACACACACCTGGTGACTAGACTGACACACACACCTGGTGACTAGTGTGACACACTGGTGACTAGCGTGACACACCTGGTGACTAGTGTAACACTCACACCCGGTGACTAGTGTGACACACTTGGTGACTAGCGTGACACACCTGGTGACTAGACTGACACACACACCTGGTGACTAGTGTGAACACCTGGTGACTAGCGTGACACCCTGGTGACTAGTGTAACACTCACACCTGGTGACTAGTGTGACACACCTGGTGACTAGCGTGACCACCCTGGTGACTAGTGTGACACTCACACCTGGTGACTAGCCTGACACTCACACCTGGTGACTAGCGTGACACTCACACCTGGTGACTAGTGTGACACCACCTGGTGACTAGCGTGACGCACCTGTGTGACTAACTGACACACACACCTGGTGACTAGACTGACCACACAACCTGGTGACTAGTGTGACACACCTGGTGACTAGTGTAACACTCACACCTGGTGACTAGTGTGACACACCTGGTGACTAGCGTGACACACCTGGTGACTAGTGTAACACTCACACCTGGTGACTAGTGACACACACACCTGGTGACTAGTGTGACACTCACACTGGTGACTAGGTGACACTCACCTGGTGACTAGTGTGACACTCACACCTGGTGACTACGTGACACTCACACCTGGGACTAGCCTGACACACCTGGGACTAGCCTGACACACACACCTGGTGACTAGCGTGACACACACACCTGTTGACTAGCGTGACACACACACCTGGTGACTAGCGTGACACACACACCTGGTGACTAGCGTGGACACACACACCTGGTGACTAGTGTGACACACACACCTGGTGATAGTGGACACACCTGGTGACTAGACTGACACACACACACCTGGTTGACTAGTGTGACACACCTGGTTGACTAGACTGACACACACATCTGGTGACTAGTGTGACACACCTGGTTGATACCTGGTTGATGGGGTTCTGGGAGTTCTTCTACTCCCCAAGCCCGGCCCGAGGCCAGGCTTGACTTGTGAGAGTTTGGTCCACTAGGCTGTTGCTTGGAGCGGCCCGCAGGCCCACATACCCACCACAGCCCGGCTGGTCCGGAACTCCTTGGAGGAATAAATCTAGTTTCCTCTTGAAGATGTCCACGGTTGTTCCGGCAATATTTCTTATGCTTGCTGGGAGGACGTTGAACAACCGCGGACCTCTGATGTTTATACAGTGTTCTCTGATTGTGCCTATGGCACCCCTGCTCTTCACTGGTTCTATTCTGCATTTTCTTCCATATCGTTCACTCCAGTACGTTGTTATTTTACTGTGTAGATTTGGGACCTGGCCCTCCAGTATCTTCCAGGTGTATATTATTTGATATCTCTCTCGTCTTCTTTCTAGTGAGTACATTTGGAGAGCTTTGAGACGATCCCAATAATTTAGGTGCTTTATCGCGTCTATGCGTGCCGTATATGTTCTCTGTATTCCCTCTATTTCAGCAATCTCTCCTGCTCTGAAGGGGAAGTGAGTACTGAACAGTACTCAAGACGGGACAGCACAAGTGACTTGAAGAGTACAAGCATTGTGATGGGATCCCTGGATTTGAAAGTTCTCGTAATCCATCCTATCATTTTTCTGGCTGTCGCAATATTTGCTTGGTTATGCTCCCTAAACGTTAGGTCGTCAGACATCATTATTCCCAAATCCTTTACATGTTGTTTTCCTACTATGGGCACATTTGATTGTGTTTTGTACCCTGTATTATGTTTAAGGTCCTCATTTTTACCGTACCTGAGTACCTGGAATTTGTCACTGTTAAACATCATATTATTTTCTGATGCCCAGTCGAAAACTTTATTAATATCAGCTTGAAGTTTTTCAATGTCTTCAGCCGAGGTAATTTTCATACTGATTTTTGTGTCGTCTGCAAAGGATGATACGAAGCTGTGACTTGTATTTTTGTCTATATCTGATATGAGAATAAGGAAAAGCAGCGGTGCAAGGACTGTACCCTGAGGTACAGAGCTTTTAACTGCACTTGGACTAGATTTTATATGGTTGACCGTTACTCGCTGAGTCCTGTTTGACAGAAAACTGAGTATCCAGCGTCCTACTTTACCGGTTATTCCCATTGACTTCATTTTGTGTGCTATCACGCCATGGTCACATTTATCGAATGCCTTTGCGAAGTCCGTGTATATCACATCAGCATTCTGTTTTTCTTCTAATGCCTCAGTGACTTTATCGTAGTGCTCAAGTAGCTGTGAGAGGCACGATCTTCCCGCTCGAAATCCATGTTGGCCTGGGTTGTGAAGGTCATTGGTCTCCATGAAATTGGTGACCTGACTCCTAATCACTCTCTCAAATACTTTTATTATGTGCGATGTTAGTGCAACTGGTCTATAATTCTTTGCCAATGCTTTGCTCCCTCCCTTGTGTAGAGGGGCTATGTCTGCTACTTTAAGTGCATCTGGTATCTCCCCCGTGTCCAAGCTCTTCCTCCACACTATACTGAGTGCCTGTGCTACCGGCACTTTGCATTTCTTTATAAATATTGAATTCCATGAGTCTGGACCTGGGGCCGAGTGCATGGGCATGTTTTCAATTTCTCTTTCAAAATTTAGTGCGCTCGTGTTGATATCAGTTATATTTACAGGGGTTTGGATATCCCGCATAAAGAAATTGTCTGGATCTTCTACTTTCATGTTGTTTATTGGAGTGCTAAACATGTCCTCATACTGCTTTTTTAGGATTTCACTAATTTCTTTGTCATCCTCCGTGTATGAACCTTCACTTGTACGAATAGGTCCAATACTGGCAGTAGTTTTTGCTTTTGATTTCGCATATGTGAAGAAGTATTTTGGATTTTTCTTTATTTCCTGAATTGCTTTCTGTTCTAACTGCCTTTCTTCAGTTTCATATGAGTGTTTCAATTTCCGCTCGATTTCTTCAATCTCCCTATTTAAATTATTCCTTCTTTGACGGGAAATTCGTGTCTGCATAAGCAGTTCCGTTATTCTTTTCCTGCGTTTATAGTGTCTTCTGCGTTCTCTTTCTACGTTGGATCTCTTTCTGGCTTTCCTCAAAGGAACATGTTTCAGACAGACTTGATACGCTTCCGAAGTCAGTTTTTCTATTCCTTCTGTAGGACTTTTATTACTTAAAACAGTTTCCCATTGAATGTTTTTAAGTTCCCTGTTTATTATCTCCCAGTCTATCCTTTTATTATTAAAATTGAATTTACTGAATAGCCCCTCTCGCTTTATCAACGTTTTAGGTCTATTCTGGGTATTGATGGTAGTTTGCACTTCAATGAGCTTGTGATCTGAATATGTGGTATCTGATATCGTAATGTCTCTGATAATGTCTTCATTGTTCGTAAAGACCAGATCTAGAATGGTGGTAGAATGGTAGTCACCTGGTGACTAGCGTGACACACCTGGTGACTAGTGTAACACTCACACCTGGTGAATAGTGTGACACACCTGGTGACTAGCGTGACACACCTGGTGACTAGTGTAACACTCACACCTGGTGACTAGTGTGACACTCACACCTGGTGACTAGTGTGACACACACACCTGGTGACTAGTGTGACACTCACACCTGGTGACTAGTGTGACACTCACACCTGGTGACTAGTGTGACACTCACACCTGGTGACTAGTGTGACACACACACCTGGTGACTAGTGTGACACACACACCCTGGTGACTAGTGTGACACACACACCTGGTGACTAGCCTGACACTCACACCTGGTGACTAGCCTGACACTCACACCTGGTGACTAGCCTGACACTCACACCTGGTGACTAGTGTGACACACACACCTGGTGACTAGCGTGACACACACACCTGGTGACTAGCGTGACACACACACCTGGTGACTAGTGTGACACACACACCTGGTGACTAGTGTGACACACACACCTGGTGACTAGTGTGACACACACCTGGTGACTAGCGTGACACACCTGGTGACTAGCGTGACACTCACACCTGGTGACTAGCGTGACACTCACACCTGGTGACTAGCGTGACACTCACACCTGGTGACTAGTGTGACACACCTGGTGACTAGCGTGACACTCACACCTGGTGACTAGTGACACACCTGGTGACTAGCGTGACACACCTGGTGACTAGCTGACACACACACACCTGGTGACTAGTGTGACACACCTGGTGACTAGACTGACACACACCTGGTGACTAGTGTGACACACACACCTGGTGACTAGCCTGACACTCACACCTGGTGACTAGCGTGACACTCACACCTGGTGACTAGTGTGACACACCTGGTGACTAGCGTGACACACCTGGTGACTAGACTGACACACACACCTGGTGACTAGACTGACACACACACCTGGTGACTAGTGTGACACACCTGGTGACTAGCGTGACACACCTGGTGACTAGTGTAACACTCACACCTGGTGACTAGTGTGACACACCTGGTGACTAGCGTGACACACCTGGTGACTAGTGTGACACTCACACCTGGTGACTAGTGTGACACTCACACCTGGTGACTAGTGTGACACTCACACCTGGTGACTAGCCTGACACACCTGGTGACTAGCCTGACACACACACCTGGTGACTAGCGTGACACACACACCTGGTGACTAGCGTGACACACACACCTGGTGACTAGCGTGACACACACACCTGGTGACTAGTGTGACACACACACCTGGTGACTAGTGTGACACACACCTGGTGACTAGTGTGACACACCTGGTGACTAGACTGACACACCTGGTGACTAGTGTGACACTCACACCTGGTGACTAGTGTGACACTCACACCTGGTGACTAGTGTGACACACACACCTGGTGACTAGTGTGACACACACACCTGGTGACTAGCGTGACACTCACACCTGGTGACTAGCCTGACACTCACACCTGGTGACTAGTGTGACACACACACCTGGTGACTAGCGTGACACACACACCTGGTGACTAGTGTGACACACACACCTGGTGACTAGTGTGACACACACACCTGGTGACTAGTGTGACACACACACCTGGTGACTAGCGTGACACACACACCTGGTGACTAGCGTGACACACCTGGTGACTAGCGTGACACTCACACCTGGTGACTAGCGTGACACTCACACCTGGTGACTAGCGTGACACTCACACCTGGTGACTAGTGTGACACACCTGGTGACTAGCGTGACACAACTGGTGACTAGACTGACACACACCTGGTGACTAGTGTGACACACCTGGTGACTAGACTGACACACACATCTGGTGACTAGTGTGACACACCTGGTGACTAGCGTGACACACCTGGTGACTAGACTGACACACACACCTGGTGACTAGTGTGACACACCTGGTGACTAGACTGACACACACACCTGGTGACTAGTGTGACACACCTGGTGACTAGCGTGACACACCTGGTGACTAGACTGACACACACACCTGGTGACTAGACTGATACACACACCTGGTTACTAGTGTGACACACCTGGTGACTAGCGTGACACACCTGGTGACTAGTGTGACACTCACACCAGGTGACTAGTGTGACACACACACCTGGTGACTAGTGTGACACACCTGGTGACTAGTGTGACACTCACACCTGGTGACTAGTGTGACACACCTGGTGACTAGCGTGACACACCTGGTGACTAGCGTGACACTCACACCTGGTGACTAGCGTGACACACCTGGTGACTAGCGTGACACACCTGGTGACTAGCGTGACACTCACACCTGGTGACTAGCGTGACACACACACCTGGTGACTAGCGTGACACACACACCTGGTGACTAGTGTGACACACACACCTGGTGACTAGCGTGACACTCACACCTGGTGACTAGCGTGACACACCTGGTGACTAGTGTGACACTCACACCTGGTGACTAGTGTGACACTCACACCTGGTGACTAGTGTGACACACCTGGTGACTAGTGTGACACTCACACCTGGTGACTAGTGTGACACACCTGGTGACTAGCGTGACACACCTGGTGACTAGCGTGACACTCACACCTGGTGACTAGCGTGACACACCTGGTGACTAGTGTGACACTCACACCTGGTGACTAGTGTGACACTCACACCTGGTGACTAGTGTGACACTCACACCTGGTGACTAGTGTGACACACCTGGTGACTAGTGTGACACTCACACCTGGTGACTAGCGTGACACTCACACCTGGTGACTAGCGTGACACTCACACCTGGTGACTAGCGTGACACTCACACCTGGTGACTAGTGTGACACACCTGGTGACTAGCGTGACACACCTGGTGACTAGTGTGACACTCACACCTGGTGACTAGTGTGACATTCACACCTGGTGACTAGTGTGACACTCACACCTGGTGACTAGTGTGACACTCACACCTGGGGACTAGCGTGACACACCTGGTGACTAGCGTGACACTCACACCTGGTGACTAGCGTGACAATCACACCTGGTGACTAGCGTGACACTCACACCTGGTGACTAGCGTGACACTCACACCTGGTGACTAGCGTGACACTCACACCTGGTGACTAGCGTGACACTCACACCTGGTGACTAGCGTGACACTCACACCTGGTGACTAGCCTGACACTCACACCTGGTGACTAGCCTGACACTCACACCTGGTGACTAGCCTGACACTCACACCTGGTGACTAGCCTGACACTCACACCTGGTGACTAGCCTGACACTCACACCTGGTGACTAGCCTGACACTCACACCTGGTGACTAGCCTGACACTCACACCTGGTGACTAGCCTGACACTCACACCTGGTGACTAGCCTGACACACCTGGTGACTAGCGTGACACACCTGGTGACTAGACTGACACACACACCTGGTGACTAGACTGACACACACCTGGTGACTAGACTGACACACACACCTGGTGACTAGTGTGACACACCTGGTGACTAGCGTGACACACCTGGTGACTAGTGTGACACACCTGGTGACTAGCGTGACACTCAAACCTGGTGACTAGTATGACACACCTGGTGACTAGTGTGACACTCACACCTGGTGACTAGTGTGACACACCTGGTGACTAGCGTGACACACCTGGTGACTAGTGTGACACTCACACCTGGTGACTAGTGTGACACTCACACCTGGTGACTAGTGTGACAATCACACCTGGTGACTAGTGTGACACTCACACCTGGTGACTAGGTGACACTCACACCTGGTGACTAGTGTGACACACCTGGTGACTAGTGTGACACACCTGGTGACTAGTGTGACACTCACACCTGGTGACTAGTGTGACACACCTGGTGACTAGTGTGACACACCTGGTGACTAGCGTGACACACACACCTGGTGACTAGTGTGACACACCTGGTGACTAGTGTGACACTCACCTGGTGACTAGCGTGACACACCTGGTGACTAGTCTGACACTCACACCTGGTGACTAGTGTGACACTCACACCTGGTGACTAGACTGACACACACACCTGGTGACTAGACTGACACACACACCTGGTGACTAGACTGACACACACACCTGGTGACTAGACTGACACACACACGTGGTGACTAGACTGACACTCACACCTGGTGACTAGTGTGACACTCACACCTGGTGACTAGCGTGACACTCACACCTGGTGACTAGTGTGACACTCACACCTGGTGACTAGTGTGACACACACCTGGTGACTAGTGTGACACTCACACCTGGTGACTAGTGTGACACACACACCTGGTGACTAGCCTGACACACCTGGTGACTAGTGTGACACACACACCTGGTGACTAGTGTGACACACACACCTGGTGACTAGTTTGACACACACACCTGGTGACTAGTGTGACACACACACCTGGTGACTAGTGTGACACACACACCTGGTGACTAGTGTGACACACACACCTGGTGACTAGTGTGACACACACACCTGGTGACTAGTGTGACACACACACCTGGTGACAAGTGTGACACACACACCTGGTGACTAATGTGACACACCTGGTGACTAGTGTGACACACACACCTGGTGACTAGTGTGACACACACACCTGGTGACTAGTGTGACACTCACACCTGGTGACTAGCGTGACACTCACACCTGGTGACTAGCGTGACAGTCACACCTGGTGACTAGCGTGACACACACACCTGGTGACTAGTGTGACACACCTGGTGACTAGCGTGACACTCACCTGGTGACTAGTGTGACACACCTGGTGACTAGCCTGACACTCACACCTGGTGACTAGCGTGACACTCACACCTGGTGACTAGCCTGACACTCACACCTGGTGACCAGCGTGACACTCACACCTGGTGACCAGCGTGGCACTCACACCTGGAGACCAGCGTGACACTCACACCTGGTGACTAGCGTGACACTCACACCTGGAGACCAGCGTGACACACGTGGAGACCAGAGTGACACACGTGGAGACCAGAGTGACACGTGGAGACCAGCGTGACACACGTGGAGACCAGCGTGACACACGTGGAGACCAGCGTGACACACGTGGAGACCAGCGTGACACACGTGGAGACCAGCGTGACACACGTGGAGACCAGCGTGACACACGTGGAGACCAGCGTGACACACGTGGAGACCAGCGTGACACACGTGGAGACCAGCGTGACACACGTGGAGACCAGCGTGACACACCTGGAGACCAGGGTGACACACCTGGAGACCAGCGTGACACACCTGGAGACCAGCGTGACACACCTGGAGACCAGCGTGACACACCTGGAGACCAGCGTGACACACCTGGAGACCAGCGTGACACACCTGGAGACCAGCGTGACACACCTGGAGACCAGCGTGGCACACCTGGAGACCAGCGTGGCACACCTGGAGACCAGCGTGGCACACCTGGAGACCAGCGTGGCACACCTGGAGACCAGCGTGACACACCTGGAGACCAGCGTGACACACCTGGAGACGCCCGTGGTTGGCCGTGTACCCGACCGTGGTTGGCCGTGTACCCGCCCGTGGGTGGCCGTGTACCCGCCCGTGGATGGCCGTGTACCCGCCCGTGGGTGGTCGTGTACCCGCCCGTGGGTGGCCGTGTACCCGCCCGTGGGTGGTCGTGTACCCGCCCGTGGGTGGCCGTGTACCCGCCCGTGGGTGGCCGTGTACCCGCCCGTGGGTGGTCGTGTACCCGCCCGTGGGTGGTCGTGTACCCGCCCGTGGGTGGTCGTGTACCCGCCCGTGGGTGGTCGTGTACCCGCCCGTGGGTGGTCGTGTACCCGCCCGTGGGTGGTCGTGTACCCGCCCGTGGGTGGTCGTGTACCCGCCCGTGGGTGGTCGTGTACCCGCCCGTGGGTGGTCGTGTACCCGCCCGTGGGTGGTCGTGTACCCGCCCGTGGGTGGTCGTGTACCCGCCCGTGGGTGGTCGTGTACCCGCCCGTGGGTGGTCGTGTACCCGCTCGTGGGTGGCCGTGTACCCGCCCGTGAGTGGTCGTGTACCCGCCCGTGGGTGGTCGTGTACCCGCCCGTGGGTGGTCGTGTACCCGCCCGTGGGTGGCCGTGTACCCGCCCGTGGGTGGTCGTGTACCCGCTCGTGGGTGGTCGTGTACCCGCCCGTGGGTGGTCGTGTACCCGCCCGTGGGTGGCCGTGTACCCGCCCGTGGGTGGTCGTGTACCCGCTCGTGGGTGGCCGTGTACCCGCCCGTGGGTACGGCCGTGTACCCGCCCGTGGGTGGCCGTGTACCCGCCCGTGGGTGGCCGTGTACCCGCCCGTGGGTGGTCGTGTACCCGCTCGTGGGTTGTCGTGTACCCGCCCGTGGGTGGTCGTGTACCCGCCCGTGGGTGGTCGTGTACCCGCCCGTGGGTGGCCGTGTACCCGCCCGTGGGTGGTCGTGTACCCGCCCGTGGGTGGTCGTGTACCCGCCCGTGGGTGGTCGTGTACCCGCCCGTGGGTGGCCGTGTACCCGCCCGTGGGTACGGCCATGGTATGATTCATTTACAGTGTAGACGACACCAAAATATTGTCAAAAGCCATCATGCTAAGCACACATTTCTTCACGTATTGCTACCAACCACTTCTAAACAACCGTTCTAATATCACCGTTCTAAACGACTGTTCGAAAGTGTTCTTTTGACTTACTAAACGAACAACTTGCGGAATGTTTACATACATGAAACAACAGGTTTGTTCCACACCTTCGCAAGATTACGTCGCCATCCCAGGAGAGGTTTCGGGCTCCTTGAGACTCGCTGATGATTTAAAGCTACATATCCTCAAGATTAAAGCCAGTCATTTAGCCTCGCTCACAATTGTCATGCCAAAAAATGGTTATCACATACACTAATATATATATATTAAGACACAAATCTTCATAAATCGTCTCACGAACTCGATAGATGGGACGCGGGAACTTGGACTTCGAGTAGTCACGAGCGGGAGAGCCAGAGAGCGACGCGCGTGCACCCACCCTCACGTCTCAGACACCACTGACACTGGCCAGGCTTGAGAGCCTCGCGTTCGCTCTTGCCAAAAGTCAACAATGTATTTCTGCCATATATAAAAAAATATAATATTCAAACTCGATTCTCCACTAATTTTGATTGAGCGACACGGTATTCTCTGTTATAAAGATGTACGTATATTATATTAACAAGAAATGCCTTAAAGGGAAAGAATTGGCATTTTTTTTTAATTTGATGTGAATTGAATTTTATTTTATTTTCGCGTCAAATTATGACGGATGATGAAATACAAAATTTCGTATATAAATATTATAATAAACCCATCACTTTTTATATAAATTAAAGATACTTGGTAAATTATATCCATTGCTAGTACAATTACCCGTAATTGAGACGAGAACTATTATTAGATTGGGTGTGGGAGGGGGGGGGGGGGCAGCCTAGTATACGGTGTTGACATCTGACCAGGCGCCAGATTCACAAAGTAGTTACGCAAGCACTTACGAACCTTGTACATCTTTCCTCAATCTCTGACGGCTTTGGTTACATTAGTTAAACAGTTTACAAACATGGAAACCTCCTAATCAACTGTTGTTATTGTTATAAACAGCCTCCTGGTGCTTCGGAGCTCATTAACTGTTTAATAATTGTAAACAAAGCCGCCAAAAATTGAGGAAATATGGACAGGTTCGTAAGTGCTTGCTTAACTACTTTGTGAATCTGACCCTAGGGGTCAACGACCCCCATTATGACCCCACCGGGGGGCACCTTAACCACGTACATTGTCACGTGGTATTATGATGAAATTATAACAATATAATTTGCGATGTAAGGAGATGAGCCAGTTGGAACATTGTGAATAATGATGTAACTGGTCTGTACACGGGAAGTTATCAAGAATAATTACAATGCAGGTTGGCCACAGCTGGGGGAGGGGGCAGTTCCCAACCACGGCGATGCTTACAATATTTGTATAGATAATTGTCTTATTTCGTCCAGTTAAGATGCTCTTAGCAGGGCTAACTTGTATAATTGAGGACCAACAAGGTTTTGTTTCTAAGAAATTGTTGCTAAGTTTCTTTTACATTTAAATTAGCTTAGTTTATGCATTTTGGGCTTGATGGTAATCCTGTGGGCAGTAGTGGACCCCATACTCATGCTGTGGGCGGTAGTGGACCCTATACCCATGCTGTGGGCGGTAGTGGACCCCATACCCATGCTGTGGGCGGTAGTGGACCCCAATCCCATGTTGTGGGTGGTAGTCGACCCCATACTCATTCTGTGAGCGGTAGCGCAAAAAGCATTACAGAGGGCACAAAAGGTCTTTATCAGACCTCATCTTAGATTATTTCATAAACAATTTCATCTATCCTTCACACCTTATAGTTACAATGTCAGCTAGTTACAGAGAAAGTGCTCTTTCAAGAGCTATATATTTACAGTCGGTCATTATACATTAATGGTAGGTCTTATCGCTAACACATAATTGTTTCAGCAATGGAGATATTACAGTCATAAGAGAGCTGCTGTTTATTGTTAGTCTTCACAATACACTACTTGTTTCTTAATCTCACATGTCGTTGCTCAAGATAGGTTACCATATCATACAGAGTGAGTTTATATTTATCTCTAAATGGCTCAATTTAACTACAATCCAAGATATAGTGTTCGAGTGTGTGTCCCTGTCTTTGTCCACACACTTTACACTTTACTTCATCTAGATCCCTATACAAGCCGAACTGCCAGAGATACTTGTAGCCAAGTCTTATACGAGCTGTGACAACATCTGTTAGTCTACTGACTTTGTTACTTGCCCCATACACATGTTTTACTTCACACATTTCATTGTGATGAACAATGGACCTGCTAGTTCCAGTTTGCACTGTTCTACTTTCTTCTAATTCATCCAGGAGTTCTCGTCTAATGACACTTTTAAGGGACCTATTTGATAACTCAAGATTCCGTTCAATACTGTCTTTATTTACTGCAGCCTTAGCAAGGGCGTCAACTTTGTCATGTTCCTGCAGGCCAATGTGAGAAGGAATCCACAACATTTTTATATTTACCCTCTTGCTAAGTATTCTTATATATCTACGTCTAGCTTCCAAGACAAGCACGTTATTACTTGATTGCAAACTGTTTATTGCTCGTTGTGAGGAAAAGGAGTCGGAAATAATTAAGCTGTCTACTTCAGTGTTGTCAATAATTTCGAGTGCTACCAGTATTGCTACCAACTCGGCTTGCATTGTGGACGCCCAGTTACTAATTCGGATATTCCTTTAATTTGTGCTGCCATCGGGCTGATGAGCAATAACAGCACTTCCTGCCCTCCCTGTAGCTGTATTGAGTGATCCGTCAGTGTATATGGTCTGTGTTATGTTGTTTTCAGCTTGTATATTGTGAATGTGTTCTATGGTGCTTAATTTAGCAGCAAGCTGAGCATGAGGGTTGTTTGTGATTAGTTTCTTGGTGGGGTATGCAGGGGTCAGGATGTCAAAGGTACTATCTGCCAGGTGGAAGGAAGTGCTGTAGTCTTTCATCTGTATATACATCGTGCAGTCCCAACATTTTAATATGAGTGGCTGTTCTTTGAATCCATTTAGACTCGCTAGTTCCATTTCGTATGTGTTCTAACAGTGCAACTTGTGAGGAGATGTAGAATCTCCTCAGCTAGTTTTCCTAGTTTCTAGAATAGGCTAGTCGCTCTAGGGACTCTAGAAACTGAAGCTTTCAAAATTTCATATACTTGTTGGGTATCATATGAAAGCTTATGTTAAATGCTGTCAGTTAAAACTAGTTAGAGGTCTGTGATTGCTCTGTAGAGAGAATTACAGCAAAATTTTCCTGTTCTGTGAAACAGAGAGGGTAGTATAACAAAAACCGTTAGAGGTGGAGGGGGGACAGTGGGGGGAACGCTGCCTCCCCCACCAAGGGAGACGTTGAGACGTTGTGTTAGGCCTCACCCTCCTTGTGACGTCACGCCACGCCACAGGCGAGGGGCCCGTGTGATTGGTCTAGGCACCCCTGCTCCTATGCCGAGTTTTGGCGCGAAAAGCTGTGATTGGAAGCGGCATGTGTACAGTGCCGGCTTCCTGCTGATTGGTCAAGACAAGGTAGGGGGAGAAATAGGGGGATGTGTCTCTCTCGGGCCCGCCAAAGAGTCAGTTTGAATTGGGCAGCCAGGGTGTGAAGTGTCTAGGTGCGGGGTGGCGGGCCTGCCACCCCCACCACCGTTATCGCTCCTGTCGTTCTGTTTACTCATATTGCATGGCACTCCAGCCACCCTGGGTGTGTCGAAGCCCAAAATTGCGAGAAACTGGGACTTGGACTTTGATTGCGCCCGACGTCGTCCATGGGGAGGTGACGCCGGCCAGTGTCACTCCTGTAACCCCAGTGTAAGAGCGGCTCTGTATGATGGTTGTTAGTGATTTCCCATCCAAGTGTGTATGGCACGCGGCCACCCAGGCCGCCCTCTGGCCACCCAGGCCGCCCTCTGGCCGCCCGCGGCCGCCCACCGCCCGCGGCACCCGCCCCGCCCAGTCACCCACCCATGCGGCCCGGCGCGCCCGGCCCGGCCAGGCCCAGCCACCCCCTTACCCCGCGCGCTAGCAGCTCGGGTGGGGTGGGGTGCTGTGACGTCACGCGCCACCCGTGGCCACCCTCCTGAAGGCCACGCAGTGGCCACATGTTGGCCACCACCTTTGGCCACCCCCTTGGCCACATTCCCAGGACAGCCTAAGGCCACATCTTGTCGACGCACGGGAGCAAGCTAAGTGTTGACAGCCAGGTGGTAAGGACCTGGGAAATGAGGAAATGTGTGGAAGGAAACGTGAGTACTTTATCGGTGTCTCAGATTAGTGGAAATCATAGTAGAAAAGTTGTGTGAGCCCCTAGCCCGGCCAGGCTAGGGAAGTAGCTGAGACGCCCGTCTGTGGCACGCCCAGGTGACTGTGGGGCAGTACCTGGAGAGGGAAATTGTCACTGTAAATCACGTAGTGTTATATTATATATATCTGTAGATATATTGTTGTGTGTAGACTGACTAGAGTTTGGGACCAGTCAGTGTAGAGAAATCATCATATAAATGATCCAGTCTGGCGATTCTGTATAATCGTCCAGCCTTGGTTAGTGCCATGGTACCTCATTATGTAATTAGGCCAGGTTAGAGTTAATTAAGCAGCCCGTGGGGCAGGGTTATTAGTGGATATCCTGAGGTCTGTATATGTCCTGGTGATTAATTTACATTGTTTATGGAGGCATTTCCATATGTTTCATTTGCATGTTTGTTGTATGTTGTTGTGTGGTGAGTCAGTAGATGTGATCGCTGACTGATTGCCTAATGATGTCATTAGCATGGGGGGCATGCTGACGGTATCATTATGTGCAGGTTTGTGCAGTGTTATCAGGTATACGATATTACTGTCCTAGGAACTGTGTTGAGGATTTAAGGGACCCTTTGAGTATTCAGGAAATTCTCAGTCACTTAATGGAGCGAGCAATTTGTTAATTTGCCTAATTATGGGAGAAAGTGCCAGCTGTCCGCGTAGAGCGACGGTGTCTTATATTAACGTAATTGTCTTGCTGAAGCAACCGGGATCGGGCGATCTTTTGCAACGTTTGCAAGATTAGAGGGACAGTAAGATTGGTATACCTTGAGTGTTGCAAAACCGTGTGTTATCACTGTGTGGGCATAGTAATTAACGAGTTGCCAGTAGCAACCGTATGTGGGCAGTGCTATTTTATTGTTTGCATGCCATTATATGTGTGACCTATGTAACCTTAGGGTTACTTTGTTTCTTTAAGTTGTGTTGAGTACTTAAGGATTCAGTGAGTTAATTAGGGGTAATTAACTGGATAAGGGGGTGCACACTTGAAGTTGTTGAATGAGTGAGTGCTGTTATGGGAGAACAGTGCTGAACTTGAGCTTGTGGGAATACGTGTCCGGTGCAATTAATTGTCCGTGTGACAATTAATTGACCACTCTAGCTATTATGTAATTAGATTCTCTGCATTCTCTCATGAATTGTGGGAGAGGATCTGTCAGAGTCTGTCAGTGATAGTGTTAACGTCAGTTGCTCGAGACTAACTGCCTTTCAGGTTGGGGCAATTAGTGGCTCATGATAATTAGTGGAGTAATTAACGTCTGGAGTCTTGAGGACTCAGATGACTCGGTAAAGCGAGTCATGGGGTTAGCATAATACGTTATATTAATCATATTCTGTCTGGTGACAGTGGATTAAGTTGCACTCATTGTTAATTAGGGTAATTAACTCCTCTTCCGTGAATTCACAGTGTTTGATGAGACCTGCTTAGGCAGTGCGGAGTGAGACGTATTTATGTATGATTAATTATCGGTCCTGGTGACAGTTATTAATTGCTCAAGGCTAATTAGGTAATTAGCACTCATTAGTAATAAAAGTAATTAGTGATACACAGACTGTTGAGAAGCCACCCACTTGGGGTAGGCTTAGTAACGTAACTCAATTGGGATGTAATTAGTGGTCCGTTTGACCTTAATTAAGAATTACTCACTGATACTTGCAAGGAGTCAAGTGTGATGTAATTTAAGAGTTGAGTTATTGTGACAAGAGGACTTGTGTTAACGTAGAGTACTATCATGTTGTTGGTCTAGAGTGAGACACTTGTTGTGATTAAAGTAGTACTTGTTGCTGACTGCTGTGATCAGTCATTTCCATCATTATTCACTAATCAATGTTGCAATTGATTAAGGCAATTTCTTTTGGTTATCGTCTAATGACGTGGGTAAGTACACTTAGGGATGAGTGGAGCTGTGTCCGAATCCCACCTTGCCTGACTGTGTTCACTTTAGTTGTGATAGGGGAGTCACTGTTAGACTACCCACCTGATTACGGGGTCGCTCCTGTTGGGTGGGGAGCGACCTTAAGCTTGTGATTATAGTAGCTTGCCACTAGGAAGTCGTGTCACTATTGATTGCNAACACACACACACACACACACACACACACACACACACACACACACACCTGTCTTATGCAAACCTTCGCTCGCAACAAAGAGCTTTTCAACACTCGACAAACCTGCCATAAAACACTTAAAACACAAACAGACTTAAAACCTGTTTCATACACCTGGGAAATAATCAGTGACGAAATTATGTCAAAGTCAGGTGTAAAAAAGCAGGTGTGTGCACAGTGTGTGTTTGTCCAGAGTCTAGAGGGCGAATATTATGCTGACACAGCGTGACAGTCACACCTGGTGACTAGCGTGACACACCTGGTGACTAGTGTGACACACCTGGTGACTAGTGTGACACACACACCTGGTGACTAGCGTGACACACACACCTGGTGACTAGCGTGACAGTCACACCTGGTGACTAGCGTGACACTCGCACCTGGTGACTAGCGTGACACTCACACCTGGTGACTAGACTGACACACACACACCTGGTGACTAGTGTGACACACCTGGTGACTAGACTGACACACACCTGGTGACTAGTGTGACACACACACCTGGTGACTAGCCTGACACTCACACCTGGTGACTAGCGTGACACTCACACCTGGTGACTAGTGTGACACACCTGGTGACTAGCGTGACACACCTGGTGACTAGACTGACACACACACCTGGTGACTAGACTGACACACCTGGTGACTAGCGTGACACACCTGGTGACTAGTGTAACACTCACACCTGGTGACTAGTGTGACACACCTGGTGACTAGCGTGACACACCTGGTGACTAGTGTAACACTCACACCTGGTGACTAGTGTGACACTCACACCTGGTGACTAGCGTGACACACCTGGTGACTAGTGTAACACTCACGCCTGGTGACTAGTGTGACACTCACACCTGGTGACTAGTGTGACACACACACCTGGTGACTAGTGTGACACTCACACCTGGTGACTAGTGTGACACTCACACCTGGTGACTAGTGTGACACTCACACCTGGTGACTAGTGTGACACACACACCTGGTGATTAGCGTGACACTCACACCTGGTGACTAGCCTGACACTCACACCTGGTGACTAGTGTGACACACACACCTGGTGACTAGCGTGACACACACACCTGGTGACTAGCGTGACACACACACCTGGTGACTAGTGACACACACACCTGGTGACTAGTGTGACACACACCTGGTGACTAGTGTGACACACACACCTGGTGACTAGTGTGACACACACACCTGGTGACTAGCGTGACACACACACCTGGTGACTAGCGTGACACACACACCTGGTGACTAGTGTGACACACCTGGTGACTAGACTGACACCACCTGGTGACTAGTGTGACACACCTGGTGACTAGACTGACACACACATCTGGTGACTAGTGTGACACACCTGGTGACTAGCGTGACACACCTGGTGACTAGTGTAACACTCACACCTGGTGAATAGTGTGACACACCTGGTGACTAGCGTGACACACCTGGTGACTAGTGTACACTCACACCTGGTGACTAGTGTGACGCTCACACCTGGTGACTAGTGTGACACACACACCTGGTGACTAGTGTGACACTCACACCTGGTGACTAGTGTGACACTCACACCTGGTGACCTGGTGACTAGTGTGACACTCACACCTGGTGACTAGTGTGACACACACACCTGGTGACTAGCGTGACACTCACACCTGGTGACTAGCCTGACACCCCTGGTGACTAGCCTGACACTCACACCTGGTGACTAGCCTGACACTCACACCTGGTGACTAGTGTGACACACACACCTGGTGACTAGCGTGACACACACACCTGGTGACTAGCGTGACACACACACCTGGTGACTAGTGTGACACACACACCTGGTGACTAGTGTGACACACACACCTGGTGACTAGCGTGACACTCACACCTGGTGACTAGCGTAACACTCACACCTGGTGACTAGCGTGACACTCACACCTGGTGACTAGCGTGACACACCTGGGGACTAGACTGACACACACACCTGGTGACTAGTGTGACACACCTGGTGACTAGACTCACACACACACCTGGTGACTAGTGTGACACACCTGGTGACTAGCGTGACACACCTGGTGACTAGTGTGACACTCACACCTGGTGACTAGTGTGACACACCTGGTGACTAGTGTGACACACACACCTGGTGACTAGTGTGACACACCTGGTGACTAGACTGACACACACACACCTGGTTACTAGTGTGACACACCTGGTGACTAGCGTGACACACCTGGTGACTAGTGTGACACTCACACCTGGTGACTAGTGTGACACACCTGGTGTGAGTGTGACACACACACCTGGTGACTAGTGTGACACACCCTGGTGACTAGTGTGACACTCACACCTGGTGACTAGTGTGACACACCTGGTGACTAGCGTGACACACCTGGTGACTAGCGTGACACCACACCTGGTGACTAGCGTGACACACACACCTGGTGACTAGTGTGACACTCACACCTGGTGACTAGTGTGACACTCACACCTGGTGACTAGCGTGACACTCACACCTGGTGACTAGCGTGACACTCACACCTGGTGACTAGCGTGACACTCACACCTGGTGACTAGCGTGACACTCACACCTGGTGACTAGCGTGACACTCACACCTGGTGACTACCGTGACACTCACACCTGGTGACTAGCGTGACACTCACACCTGGTGACTAGCGTGACACACCTGGTGACTAGTGTGACACACCTGGTGACTAGCGTGACACTCACACCTGGTGACTAGTGTGAAACTCACACCTGGTGACTAGCGTGACACTCACACCTGGTGACTAGTATGACACACCTGGTGACTAGCGTGACACACCTGGTGACTAGTGTGACACTCACACCTGGTGACTAGTGTGACACTCACACCTGGTGACTAGTGTGACACTCACACCTGGTGACTAGTGTGACACTCACACCTGGTGACTAGTGTGACACTCACACCTGGTGACTAGTGTGACACACCTGGTGACTAGCGTGACACTCACACCTGGTGACTAGCGTGACACTCACACCTGGTGACTAGCGTGACACTCACACCTGGTGACTATCGTGACACTCACACCTGGTGACTAGTGTGACACACCTGGTGACTAGCGTGACACACCTGGTGACTAGTGTGACACTCACACCTGGTGACTAGTGTGACACTCACACCTGGTGACTAGTGTGACACTCACACCTGGTGACTAGTGTGACACACCTGGTGACTAGTGTGACACTCACACCTGGGACTAGTGTGACACACCTGGTGACTAGCGTGACACTCACACCTGGTGACTAGCGTGACACTCACACCTGGTGACTAGCGTGACACTCACACCTGGTGACTAGCGTGACACTCACACCTGGTGACTAGCGTGACACTCACACCTGGTGACTAGCGTGACACTCACACCTGGTGACTAGCGTGACACTCACACCTGGTGACTAGCGTGACACTCACACCTGGTGACTAGCCAGACACTCACACCTGGTGACTAGCCTGACACTCACACCTGGTGACTAGCCTGACACTCACACCTGTGACTAGCTGACACTCACACCTGGTGACTAGCCTGACACTCACACCTGGTGACTAGCCTGACACTCACACCTGGTGACTAGCCTGACACTCACACCTGGTGACTAGCCTGACACTCACACCTGGTGACTAGCCTGACACTCACACCTGGTGACTAGCCTGACACTCACACCTGGTGACTAGCCTGACACTCACACCTGGTGACTAGTGTGACACACCTGGTGACTAGCGTGACACACCTGGTGACTAGCGTGACACACCTGGTGACTAGACTGACACACACCTGGTGACTAGACTGACACACACACCTGGTGACTAGTGTGACACACCTGGTGACTAGCGTGACACCTGGTGACTAGTGTGACACACCTGGTGACTAGCGTGACACTCAACCTGGTGACTAGTATGACACACCTGGTGACTAGTGTGACACACCTGGTGACGAGCGTGACACACCTGGTGACTAGTGTGACACTCACACCTGGTGACTAGTGTGACACTCACACCTGGTGACTAGTGTGACACTCACACCTGGTGACTAGTGTGACACTCACACCTGGTGACTAGTGTGACACTCACACCTGGTGACTAGTGTGACACCTGGTGACTAGTGTGACACTCACACCTGGTGACTAGTGTGACACACCTGGTGACTAGTGTGACACACCTGGTGACTAGCGTGACACACACACCTGGTGACTAGTGTGACACACCTGGTGACTAGTGTGACACTCACCTGGTGACTAGCGTGACACACCTGGTGACTAGCTGACACTCACACCTGGTGACTAGTGTGACACTCACACCTGGTGACTAGACTGACACACACACCTGGTGACTAACTGACACACACACCTGGTGACTAGACTGACACACACACCCTGGTGACTAGTGTGACACTCACACCTGGTGACTAGTGTGACACTCACACCTGGTGACTAGCGTGACACACCTGGTGACTAGCGTGACACTCACACCTGGTGACTAGACTGACACACACACCTGGTGACTAGCTGACACACACACCTGGTGACTAGCGTGACACTCACACCTGGTGACTAGCGTGACACTCACACCTGGTGACTAGCGTGACACTCACACCTGGTGACTAGCGTGACACTCACACCTGGTGACTAGCGTGACACTCACACCTGGTGACTAGCGTGACACTCACACCTGGTGACTAGTGTGACACTCACACCTGGTGACTAGTGTGACACACACCTGGTGACTAGTGTGACACTCACACCTGGTGACTAGTGTGACACACACCTGGTGACTAGCCTGACACACCTGGTGACTAGTGTGACACACCTGGTGACTAGTGTGACACACACCTGGTGACTAGTGTGACACACACACCTGGTGACTAGCGTGACACACACACCTGGTGACTAGCGTGACACACACACCTGGTGACTAGCGTGACACTCACACCTGGTGACTAGCGTGACACTCACACCTGGTGACTAGCGTGACACTCACACCTGGTGACTAGTGTGACACACCTGGTGACTAGCGTGACACACCTGGTGACTAGACTGACACACCTGGTGACTAGTGTGACACACCTGGTGACTAGACTGACACACACCTCTGGTGACTAGTGTGACACACCTGGTGACTAGCGTGACACACCTGGTGACTAGACTGACCACACACCTGGTGACTAGTGTGACACACCTGGTGACTAGACTGACACACACACCTGGTGACTAGTGTGACACACCTGGTGACTAGCGTGACACACCTGGTGACTAGCTGACACACACACCTGGTGACTAGACTGATACACACACCTGGTTACTAGTGTGACACACCTGGTGACTAGCGTGACACACCTGGTGACTAGTGTGACACTCACACCTGGTGACTAGTGTGACACTCACACCTGGTGACTAGTGTGACACACACACCTGGTGACTAGTGTGACACTCACACCTGGTGACTAGTGTGACACTCACACCTGGTGACTAGTGTGACACACCTGGTGACTAGCGTGACACACCTGGTGACTAGCGTGACACACCTGGTTACTAGCGTGACACTCACACCTGGTGACTAGCGTGACACACACACCTGGTGACTAGCGTGACACACACCTGGTGACTAGTGTGACACTCACACCTGGTGACTAGCGTGACACTCACACCTGGTGACTAGCGTGACACTACACCTGGTGACTAGTGTGACACACCTGGTGACTAGTGTGACACTCACACCTGGTGACTAGTGTGACACTCACACCTGGTGACTAGTGTGACACACCTGGTGACTAGTGTGACACACCTGGTGACTAGCGTGACACTCACACCTGGTGACTAGCGTGACACTCACACCTGGTGACTAGCGTGACACACCTGGTGACTAGTGTGACACCTGGTGACTAGCGTGACACTCACACCTGGTGACTAGTGTGAAACTCACACCTGGTGACTAGCGTGACACTCACACCTGGTGACTAGTGTGACACACCTGGTGACTAGCGTGACACACCTGGTGACTAGTGTGACACTCACACCTGGTGACTAGTGTGACACCACACCTGGTGACTAGTGTGACACTCACACCTGGTGACTAGTGTGACACTCACACCTGGTGACTAGTGTGACACACCTGGTGACTAGTGTGACACTCACACCTGGTGACTAGCGTGACACTCACACCTGGTGACTAGCGTGACACTCACACCTGGTGACTAGCGTGACACTCACACCTGGTGACTAGTGTGACACACCTGGTGACTAGTGTGACACTCACACCTGGTGACTAGTGTGACACTCACACCTGG
This sequence comes from Procambarus virginalis, assembly GCA_020271785.1. Classification (NCBI taxonomy): domain Eukaryota; kingdom Metazoa; phylum Arthropoda; class Malacostraca; order Decapoda; family Cambaridae; genus Procambarus; species Procambarus virginalis. The sequence goes on from WNGS01097443.1 coordinate 24,796, forward strand.
TGACTAGTGTGACACACCTGGTGACTAGTGTGACACACCTGGTGACTAGTGTGACACACCTGGTGACTAGCGTGACACTCACACCTGGTGACTAGCGTGACACTCACACCTGGTGACTAGCGTGACACTCACACCTGGTGACTAGCGTGACACTCACACCTGGTGACTAGCGTGACACTCACACCTGGTGACTAGCGTGACACTCACACCTGGTGACTAGCGTGACACTCACACCTGGTGACTAGCCTGACACTCACACCTGGTGACTAGCCTGACACTCACACCTGGTGACTAGCCTGACACTCACACCTGGTGACTAGCCTGACACTCACACCTGGTGACTAGCCTGACACTCACACCTGGTGACTAGCCTGACACTCACACCTGGTGACTAGCCTGACACTCACACCTGGTGACTAGCCTGACACTCACACCTGGTGACTAGCCTGACACTCACACCTGGTGACTAGCCTGACACTCACACCTGGTGACTAGCCTGACACTCACACCTGGTGACTAGCGTGACACTCACACCTGGTGACTAGCGTGACACTCACACCTGTGACTAGTGTGACACCCTGGTGACTAGCGTGACACACCTGGTGACTAGACTGACACACACCCTGGTGACTAGACTGACACACACACCTGGTGACTAGTGTGACACACCTGGTGACTAGCGTGACACACCTGGTGACTAGTGTGACACACCTGGTGACTAGCGTGACACTCAAACCTGGTGACTAGTATGACACACCTGGTGACTAACGTGACACACCTGGTGACTAGTGTGACACTCACACCTGGTGACTAGTGTGACACACCTGGTGACGAGCGTGACACACCTGGTGACTAGTGTGACACTCACACCTGGTGACTAGTGTGACACTCACACCTGGTGACTAGTGTGACACTCACACCTGGTGACTTGTGTGACACTCACACCGGTGACTTGTGTGACACTCACACCTGGTGACTAGTGTGACACTCACACCTGGTGACTAGTGTGACACTCACACCTGGTGACTAGTGTGACACTCACACCTGGTGACTAGTGTGACACACCTGGTGACTAGTGTGACACACCTGGTGACTAGTGTGACACACCTGGTGACTAGTGTGACACACCTGGTGACTAGTGTGACACTCACACCTGGTGACTAGTGTGACACTCACACCTGGTGACTAGTGTGACACACCTGGTGACTAGCGAGACACACACACCTGGTGACTAGTGTGACACACCTGGTGACTAGTGTGACACTCACCTGGTGACTAGCGTGACACACCTGGTGACTAGTCTGACACTCACACCTGGTGACTAGTGTGACACTCACACCTGGTGACTAGTGTGACACTCACACCTGGTGACTAGACTGACACACACACCTGGTGACTAGACTGACACACACACCTGGTGACTAGACTGACACACACACCTGGTGACTAGTGTGACACTCACACCTGGTGACTAGTGTGACACTCACACCTGGTGACTAGCGTGACACTCACACCTGGTGACTAGTGTGACACTCACACCTGGTGACTAGTGTGACACTCACACCTGGTGACTAGTGTGACACTCACACCTGGTGACTAGTGTGACACACACACCTGGTGACTAGCCTGACACACCTGGTGACTAGTGTGACACACCTGGTGACTAGTGTGACACACACACCTGGTGACTAGTGTGACACACACCTGGTGACTAGTGTGACACACACACCTGGTGACTAGTGTGACACACACACCTGGTGACAAGTGTGAACACACACCTGGTGACTAGTGTGACACACCTGGTGACTAGTGACACACACACCTGGTGACTAGTGTGACACACACACCTGGTGACTAGTGTGACACACACACCTGGTGACTAGTGTGACACTCACACCTGGTGACTAGCGTGACACTCACACCTGGTGACTAGCGTGACACTCACACCTGGTGACTAGCGTGACACTCACACCTGGTGACTAGCGTGACAGTCACACCTGGTGACTAGCGTGACACACACACCTGGTGACTAGCGTGACACACCTGGCGACTAGTGTGACACTCACACCTGGTGACTAGTGTGACACACACACCTGGTGACTAGTGTGACACACCTGGTGACTAGCGTGACACTCACCTCGTGACTAGTGTGACACACTGGTGACTAGCGTGACACTCACACCTGGTGACTAGTGTGACACACCTGGTGACTAGCCTGACACTCACACCTGGTGACTAGCCTGACACTCACACCTGGTGACTAGTGTGACACACCTGGTGACAAGCCTAACACTCACACCTGGTGACCAGCGTGACACTCACACCTGGAGACCAGCGTGACACTCACACCTGGTGACTAGCGTGACACTCACACCTGGAGACCAGCGTGACACACGTGGAGACCAGAGTGACACACGTGGAGACCAGTGACACGTGGAGACCAGCGTGACACACGTGGAGACCAGCGTGACACACGTGGAGACCAGCGTGACACACGTGGAGACCAGCGTGACACACCTGGAGACCAGCGTGACACACCTGGAGACCAGCGTGACACACCTGGAGACCAGCGTGACACACCTGGAGACCAGCGTGACACCTGGAGACCAGCGTGACACACCTGGAGACCAGCGTGACACACCTGGAGACCAGCGTGGCACACCTGGAGACCAGCGTGGCACACCTGGAGACCAGCGTGACACACCTGGAGACCAGCGTGACACACCTGGAGACCAGCGTGACACACCTGGAGACCAGCGTGACACACCTGGAGACCAGCGTGACACACGTGGGCACCTGTGACAGGCGCTAAATTAGTCACTTGAGAAATTAAATAATTCTCTGATTTTGACAGGCGAATAAGTGTTATTATTCCACAATATGTATATGTATATTGACCATTTACTGATCAACATTGTGTATATGTATACTGAGCCTACAGCATACTGATCAACACTGTGTACCCGCCCGTGGGTGGCCGTGTACCCGCCCGTGGGTGGCCGTGTACCCGCCCGTGGGTGGCCGTGTACCCGCCCGTGGGTGGCCGTGTACCCGCCCGTGGGTGGTCGTGTACCCCACCCGTGGGTGCCGTGTACCCGCCCGTGGGTGGCCGTGTACCCGCCCGTGGGTGGCCGTGTACCCGCCCGTGGGTGGCCGTGTACCCGCCCGTGGGTGGCTGTGTACCCGCCCGTGGGTGGTCGTGTACCCGCCCGTGGGTGGTCGTGTACCCGCCCGTGGGTAATCGTGTACCCGCCCGTGGGTGGTCGTGTACCCGCCCGTGGGTGGCCGTGTACCCGCCCGTGGGTGGTCGTGTACCCGCCCGTGGGTGGTCGTGTACCCGCCCGTGGGTGGTCGTGTACCGCTCGTGGGTGGCCGTGTACCCGCCCGTGGGTGGTCGTGTACCCGCCCGTGGGTGGCCGTGTACCCGCCCGTGGGTGGCCGTGTACCCGCCCGTGGGTACGGCCGTGTACCCGCCCGTGGGTACGGCCGTGTACCCGCCCGTGGGTACGGCCGTGGTATGATTCATTTTCAGAGTAGACGACACCAAAATATTGTCAAAAGCCATCATGCTAAGCACACATTTCTTCACGTATTGCTACCAACCACTTCTAAACAACCGTTCTAAACGACTGTTCGAAAAACTGTCTTTTGACTTACTAAACGAACAACTTGCGGAATGTTTACATACATGAAACAACAGGTTTGTTCCACACCTTCGCAAGATTACGTCGCCATCCCAGGAGAGGTTTCTGGCTCCTTGAGACTCGCTGATGATTTAAAGCTACATATCCTCAAGATTAAAGCCAGTCATTTAGCCTCGCTCACAATTGTCATGCCAAAAAATGGTTATCACATACACTAATATATATATATTAAGACACAAATCTTCATAAATCGTCTCACGAACTCGATAGATGGGACGCGGGAACTTGGACTTCGAGTAGTCACGAGCGGGAGAGCCAGAGAGCGACGCGCGTGCACCCTCCCTCACGTCTCAGACACCACTGACACTGGCCAGGCGTGAGAGCCTCGCGTTCGCTCTTGCCAAAAGTCAACAATGTATTTCTGCCATATATAAAAAATATAATATTCAAACTCGATTCGCCACTAATTTTGATTGAGCGACACGGTATTCTCTGTTATAAAGATGTACGTATATTATATTAACAAGAAATGCCTTAAAGGGAAAGAATTGGCATTTTTTTTTAATTTGATGTGAATTGAATTTTATTTTATTTTCGCGTCAAATCATGACGGATGATGAAATACAAAATTTCGTATATAAATATTATAATAAATCCATCACTTTTTATATAAATTAAAGATACTTGGTAAATTATATCCATTGCTAGTACAATTACCCGTAATTGAGACGAGAACTATTATTAGATTGGGTGTGGAGGGGGGGGGGGGGGGGCAGCCTAGTATACGGTGTTGACATCTGACCAGGGCCAGATTCACAAAGTAGTTACGCAAGCACTTACGAACCTTGTACATCTTTCTTCAATCTCTGACGGCTTTGGTTACATTAGTTAAACAGTTTACAAACATGGAAACCTCCTAATCAACTGTTGTTATTGTTATAAACAGCCTCCTGGTGCTTCGGAGCTCATTAACTGTTTAATAATTGTAAACAAAGCCGCCAAAAATTGAGGAAAGATGGACAGGTTCGTAAGCGCTTGTGTAACTGCTTCGTGAATCTGACCCTAGGGGTCAACGACCCCCATTATGACCCCACCGGGGGGCACCTTAACCACGTACATTGTCACGTGATATTATGATGAAATTATAACACTATAATTTGCGATGTAAGGAGATGAGCCAGTTGGAACATTGTGAATAATGATGTAACTGGTCTGTACACGGGAAGTTAACAAGAATAATTACAATGCAGGTTGGCCACAGCTGGGGTAGGGGGCAGTTCCCAACCACGGCGATGCTTACAATATTTGTATGGATAATTGTCTTATTTCGTCCAGTTAAGATACTCTTAGCAGGGCTAACTTGTATAATTTGAGGACCAACAATGTTTTGTTTCTAAGAAATTGTTGCTAAGTTTCTTTTACATTTAAATTAGCTTAGTTTATGTATTTTGGGCTTGATGGCATCCAGTGGGCGGTAGTGGACCCCATACCTATGCTGTGGGCGGTAGTGGACCCCATACCCATGCTGTGGGCGGTAGTGGACCCCATACCCATCCTGTGGGCGGTAGTGTACCACATACCCATGCTGTGGGCGGTTGAGGACCCCATACCCATGCTGTGGGCGGTAGTGGACCCCATACCCATCCTGTGGGCGGTAGTGTACCACATACCCATGCTGTGGGCGGTAGTGGACCCCATACCCATGCTGTGGGCGGTAGTGGACCCCATACCCATGCTGTGGGCGGTTGAGGACCCCATACCCATGCTGTGGGCGGTAGTGGACCCCATACCCATGCTGTGGGCGGTAGTGGACCCCATACCCATGCTGTGGGCGGTTGAGGACCCCATACCCATGCTGTGGGCGGTAGTGGACCCCATACCCATGCTGTGGGCGGTTGAGGACCCCATACCCATGCTGTGGGCGGCAGTGGACCCCATACCCATGCTGAGAGCGGTTGAGGACCCCATACCCATGCTGTGGGCGGTAGTGGACCCCATACCCATGCTGTGGGCGGTAGTGGACCCCATACCCATGCTGTGGGCGGTTGAGGACCCCATACCCATGCTGTGGGCGGTAGTGGACCCCATACCCATGCTGTGGGCGGTTGAGGACCCCATACCCATGCTGTGGGCGGCAGTGGACCCCATACCCATGCTGAGAGCGGTTGAGGACCCCATACCCATGCTGTGGGCGGTAGTGGACCCCATACCCATGCTGAGAGCGGTTGAGGACCCCATACCCATGTTGTGGGCGGTAGTGGACCATATACCCATGTTGTGGGCGGTAGTGGACCCCATATCCATGTTGTGGGCGGTAGTGGACCCCATACCCATCCTGTGAGCGGTAGCGCAAAAAGCATTACAGAGGGCACAAAAGGTCTTTATCAGACCTCATCTTAGATTATTTCATAAACAATTTCATCTATCCTTCACACCTTATAGTTACAATGTCAGCTAGTTACAGAGAAAGTGCTCTTTCAAGAGCTATATATTTACAGTCGGTCATTATACATTAATGGTAGGTCTTATCGCTAATACATAATTGTTTCAGCAATGGAGATATTACAGTCATAAGAGAGCGGCTGTTTATCGTTAGTCTTCACAATACACTACTTGTTTCTTAATCTCACATGTCGTTGCTCAAGATAGGTTACCATATCATACAGAGTGAGTTTATATTTATCTCTAAATGGCTCAATTTAACTACAATCCAAGATATAGTGTTCGAGTGTGTGTCCCTGTCTTTGTCCACACACTTTACACTTTACTTCATCTAGATCCCTATACAAGCCGAACTGCCAGAGATACTTGTAGCCAAGTCTTATACGAGCTGTGACAACATCTGTTAGTCTACTGACTTTGTTACTTGCCCCATACACATGTTTTACTTCACACATTTCATTGTGATGAACAATGGACCTGCTAGTTCCAGTTTGCACTGTTCTACTTTCTTCAAATTCATCCAGGAGTTCTCGTCTAATGACACTTTTAAGGGACCTATTTGATAACTCAAGATTCCGTTCAATACTGTCTTTATTTACTGCAGCCTTAGCAAGGGCGTCAACTTTGTCATGTTCCTGCAGGCCAATGTGAGAAGGAATCCACAACATTTTTATATTTACCCTCTTGCTAAGTATTCTTATATATCTACGTCTTGCTTCCAAGACAAGCACGTTATTACTTGATTGCAAACTGTTTATTGCTCGTAGAGAGGAAAGTGAGTCAGAAATAATTAAGCTGTCTACTTCAGTGTTGTCAATAATTTCGAGTGCTACCAGTATTGCTACCAACTCAGCTTGCATAGTGGACGCCCAGTTACTAATTCGGATATTCCTTTAATTTGTGCTGCCATCGGGCTGATGAGCAATAACAGCACTTCCTGCCCTCCCTGTAGCTGTATTGAGTGATCCGTCAGTGTATATGGTCTGTGCAATGTTGTTTTCAGCTTGTATATTGTGAATGTGTTCTATGGTGCTTAATTTAGCAGCAAGCTGAGCATGAGGGTTGTTTGTGATTAGTTTCTTGGTGGGGTATGCAGGGGTCAGGATGTCAAAAGGTACTATCTGCCAGGGTGGAAGGAAGTGCTGTACTCTTTCATCTGTATATACATCGTGCAGTCCCATCATTTTAATATGAGTGGCTGTTCTTTGAATCCATTTAGACTCGCTAGTTCCATTTCGTATGTGTTCTAACAGAGCAACTGACACAATGTTGTTTTTGTTATCACGCAGAAGCTTTAGTCCCATCATAAGATTAATTTCAAATATTCTATTTCTAATGCTAAGTATATTTAATTTATTCCGCATGTTGAGAACTTTGGTAGTTATAGGACAGCCAAGTATAATTCCGAGTGCTTCATTTTGCATTTTTTCCAGTCTATCAATACTTTTGCCATTTTGCAGGACCAAAGCTGGTGCATGATAGTCTATCAGAGACCTTATATACGCTAAATACATCATTTTTGCTATTCTAATATTAACACCGTACTTAGGGCTGTACCCCACTACAGTTCTGAGAGCCTTGAGTCTGTCTCTACATTGTTGATGTAACTTATTGACTGCAGTTGAGGTACAAGGGACATAGACTCCAAGGTATTTGAAAGAAGAGACAAAGTCTATTGGTATGTTATCTATCTTAAGTTTTCGTGGTCCACTTTTGCGGTTGCCAATTTGTCTGTTAAATACCTTAGTTTTAGCAGCGTTGATTACAAGACCAAGGCTCTCACAAGCTGTATGTATACAATTTAAGATTGTTTGCATTTCGAGGTGGGTTTTAGTATGCACAAGGATGTCATCTGCATAGCTGATAGTGATGTTTGCCGGACTAGTTGGAATTAATTTTAGTAAGGCATTAATTATAACTTTAAACAAGGTAGGACTGAGTACTCCTCCTTGTGGGGTGCCTAGTTACATTAATTTAGTTTCACTCTTGTAGCCTTGGAACAGTGCAGAGGACTTCCGGTTGGTAAGATAGCCTCGTATCCATTGTAATAATTGTCCCCCTATATCCATTCTCGCTAATTCGTACATAATCATTTCCATATTAGTAATATCAAAGGCATTTTTTAAATCAAGAAATGTTGTGTACTTGTGCCTTTTATCTCCATGAACAGTGAGAAAGGTTGTGATACAGTTGTGTACACTTTTACCATGTGTGAAACCATTGATATCAGGTGACATGTGCTCTTTAACTCTGTACAATAATGTATTAAGCACAATTCTTTTTTTTTTGAGATATATACAAGAGTTGTTACATTCTTGTACAGCCACTAGTACGCGTAGCGTTTCGGGCAGGTCCCTGGAATACGATCCCCGCCGCGAAGAATCGATGTTACAGCCAAGTACACATTTTACTGTTGAGTTAAACAGCGGCTACAGTTAAGGATTTGCGCCCAGAAAATCCTCCCCGGCCAGGATACGAACTCATGACAAAGCGCTCGCGGAACGCCAGGCGAGTGTCTTATCACTACACCACGGAGACTGGTAAAGGGTTTCTCTCAAAGGTTTTGCACATGCAACTGGTCAGTGAGATGGGACGGAAAGCATCAGGTTGGCCAGGCTTTGGTACATGTACCGTAAGACTGGTGGTCCATGATACTGGCAACTGCCCAGTGACATAACTGGCATTAAACAATTCTAATAATGGGTCACCGGGTACACGATGTAGGAGTCATAGAATATCATAGGTGATACCGTCCTCACCAGGAGCAGTGCTACTGCCCCTGGAGAGGGCTGCAGCCAATTCATAATCTGTATATGGAACATCACATTCATCATGTTGCTTGCTCAACATGATATTTATGAGAGAATATCTGCATGTGGACTTCGCCTGCAATTTCTCTCTAGTGTTGGAAATATTCAACACTTATTCATCACTTTTAATACTTCAAGAAGAATTCTTGTACTAACAAGAGTAATTTTCCAACTTTACTAACTTGTAGATTAATCATATTAATTCCTTTCCTACTGCGCAAATTATTTTGCCGAAGATAACGTCTACATTACAGAGAATTATGTTATATTATCACTCCGTATCATTATTCTTTTCATAGAATCATCAGCTGACACTATGTCAACCAGTGATCAAATACTAGCGTGTTATCAGCTAAAGATCACAGTTTAACAGCAATCTCCTGTTATCTTAGAGTTGACATGCAGTAACGAAATTCTCCATCCATTTTTATACATTTTCGTCCACATGAAAACAGTTTCGTGTTAATAATTATACATCGAGAATGTCATTAATATTACCTTCCATATATAAACCCTAGTCTTAATATCTCACGCGGTTAAGACATTATTAGGAAAATAATTCTCCATAACAACACTCCATGGTTTTTGCGCATGCGCGGACACGAGGGCGGGAGGCGGCAGAGAAGCGTCACTTGCTCCTGCACCTCGAGAGAGACGCCATATTACCTTAGCAGAAACATCAGTGTCCCGGAACTCTTTAAACTCCATCTCGTAACTTGCGTCCTACTAGCAGCAGCGGAGGACTGAGAAGTGGAACAGTTTCCTAAATCAACGGACACTCGGCTTGGCAACTATTATTCCCTTATTTGTTTATATGTGATCACAGGTTAAACATATAGTTGTCGTCATGCTGTAGGCCCAACAAAAATCCACCAGTACGGTTCTCCTCTAGCTGTTTCCTTGATTTCGTTTAGGAATTTGCCTTTTGCCATTTCATATGTAGAAGAATTCTACAGTGTAAGTGCATTTGAGCTCCCGAGTCCGGGTCGAGGAAGATAATAGGCTGCACCACGACCACCTGGAACACTTTACCTGACGCCACAAGTTATCAGGAAAGCTTCACTGCAGATCTTAACGTTTCTCACTGCTTACAGCTAAGACATTTTCACGGTACTCACCTTTAGTTGATTAGTGATCTTGCACATAAGATCATGCTAAGTACTAATCGTTGATTAACTCTAGGTATTAAGTTTATGATCATTTTATATGTCATAAATTATTATTGTTTCTCTTATACATTTATTGTTATTGTGATGAAGAACCAGCATCAGATTATTAGTGCTAGTGACGTAACAGTTTCTCAGCGCCTCAACCCCACATTTTGTGAGAGTGAATTTGACTCTAAATTTATTACGATATACAGTCTTATTAATGTTTCATATTATACTAATAATCTTTAAAATCCATAGGCACTAGTTCGTGGATTTAATTTGAATATATGCACTTTTAAGTTTTCTACTTTTTCACAAAAAGTGGTGGTCTTTCGTAGCTACCGAATATATCATTATTTTAATTGATATATTTGAGTACTGTATATTATCCAGTACTGCATATTTTCCGACACCTAGTGCTTGCTGGTAACATTCCGAAGCTGGAAACCTGAGCCCATTTTGTAATTAACTTTTTTTTTTCTTTGCAGGGATATTCCTGCGCGGGCCCTAAGCCTCTGGCTGGCCCACTGGGCGGGCCCTAAGCCTCTGGCTGGCCCACTGGGCGGGCCCTAAGCCTCTGGCTGGCCCACTGGGCGGCCCCTAAGCCTCTGGCTGGCCCACTGGGCGGGCCCTAAGCCTCTGGCTGTCCCACTGGGCGGGCCCTAAGCCTCTGGCTGGCCCACTGGGCGGGCCCTAAGCCTCTGGCTGGCCCACTGGGCGGGCCCTAAGCCTCTGGCTGGCCCACTAAGTGTTGCTTGTTTCTGTTTTACTTGGGCGGAGTATGAGTATTTATTACTCGTATGGTCGCTTCAGTAAGATATTGCCATATGTGTTTAACAACTTCTTCTGCTCTGTTGAATCTAAGTTGAAATCTTAATGGGTTTGTAACTGTGCACTGTGTTAGATAATGTTCCAGTGGTCTGTTGTGGCTGTAACTGTGCACTGTGTTAGATAATGTTCCAGTGGTCTGTTGTGGCTGTAACTGTGCACTGTGTTAGATAATGTTCCAGAGGTCTGTCGGGCATTTCTCCACAGTGTTGACATTTCCTCTCATCTTCCAGAACCTATAAGCCTATTTCCCATGCACATGGGTATCCAAGCCTAATGTGATGTAAGTGCACTTCTGTTGCTCTACTGCTCCCTTTCATCAAACTAAGTGGTTCGTAGTTGGTTGAATTCTTGTACCAACCCGCAGATCCTGATGTTGCAACTGCTGTGTTGTGGTCACTGTACATCTTTCGCATTGCTCTGTTTCTAATTACTTTCTTAATCTGTGATAGACTCTGTGGTATGTAAATGTCTACATTTCTTGTCTTAGTTGCAAGTTTTGCAGCTTCGTCTGCAATGTCATTTCCTATTATTCCCACATGACTTGGCACCCAGTTGATAAGTACCCGTCAGCCTTGTCGTTTGAGTGTTTGCATTAATGACATGACATTTGTGATCAGATGTATGTTATCACGTATGTGTTCTTGTTGCAAGGTTTCAATGGCGGTTCTCGAATCTGTATGTAAATGTAATTAACTGATTGGCTTTCTGTAGCGGGTTTAGGTGTGAAACATTTCTAAAATTTTTACCAATAATTTTTTTATGTTTTTCCAGGCTTTGCCCAGGGGAGTATGCAGGTTAAGTCCACTAACAAAACCCTCCCATTCAGTTTGTCTGAGATCAGTCATTCTCTCCCTTGCTGCTGCAAGCGCGGCCTGAAACAGTTTTAACATTTGAGGAGTTGTAAGGCTCTTAAATGCATTACCTGTCTGTCTAGCAATTGATTTCAGTTCTTTCAGTTTAGCATCATCATAGTACTGGTTGTGTCTGACCTGCTTGCCAGTACGTCTTTTTGTTTGGTGTGACTCACTGTTTTGATGGCCTCATAGGTTTTATTTACGAAGTCATCATAAAACTGTTGTACATTCTCAGGCTCATAATTGTTATACCAATGTTCAATGCTGTCTATAAAGAATTTTTCTTGCTGTTTCCTTACTGTTAGCCTGCGTCTACTCAGCTTAGTGCCAGGTAGATCAACATTAGCCACGTGTATGTCAGCTGTTATGACTAAATGGTCAGACATTAAGTCATCCATAATATCAGTCTCATGAGTTGTGTATGACAGGTTAAAGCCAATGCACCTATCTAGAATACCTCCATATATTTGCGTGGTTGATTCTTACTGATAATTTGACCATCACCATATGCATCGAGAAGTGCCAACAATCTTCTCCCGTTGTGAGTTGATCCCCTAATTGTTTGTGTTTAGCATTTAAATCACCAGTTAAGATTGTGGGATCAGTATGTGCAAAATAAGGTAGGTCAGTATACTGGAGGAGGCCAGTAGGTGCATAGGCATTCAAAACATTAAGTGTAGAGTTACCAACGTGTACCCGGATACCATGATATTGAAACCCCTCTCGTTGTTGAGCGGGAAGTGGCTCATGTGGCAGGGATTTTTTAACATACATGAGACATATTCTGTGATCTGGGATTATAACACTGATAACTAGGCAGAGTCTGCGGGGTTTTACTGCGGGGAGTTAGGGTTTCTGACAATATCTATGTCTCAGTTATAACCTTATGATGGAGATCAGAATACGTTTTCTAGAGAAGCCATATTCCAACTAGTATCTTGATAGACCGTACCTGTTTTTATGAGATTGAGTGGACGCCATTTTTCCATGTTTTAACTTTATCATTCTGCAGTTTCATAAAAGAAATTATATCCCGGTACTGTTTGCAGTGCATTATTACCGTGTCCTTTCTCCATCGGTCAGCGTATACCTGTCAACAGATCTTTAATCCCATCATGGCTGAAACCATCTACGATGGGGGGGTGCGGTCCGAGACGAACAAGAATTGTGAGATCCGTTCCTTTCAGTCGTCCTCATAACTTAACTCTCTACGCTCTGGTACTAATCTAGTAGAAAACCTCTCCACATTTTCGATTTCAGTTTTATGTTTCACAAAGTATGGATTACAAGCAGGGTGCTGCATATCAAGTAATGTCTAACAAAAACTGTGTAGATTGATTTGAAGCTTCCTGATTTAGGTTTCTAATGTTCGCTAGCGTCCCATATGCTGCTGAGTCGGAAATTCGACACATAAACATGTTAGATAGTAACATCATAGATGTAGTTAATTTTCTTAAGTTAGTCACCAGAAGTTTAAAGAGAATGGTATCATGACGTCACATAACAACAAATATATACACATCGCATATCTTTTAAAGAACAGTTTAAACATTAAACTTAATAAAATAGTATTCACTTTGACCTCACCTGTGACAGGAAAAAAACATTTTTTTTTAAATAGCACCATCTGTTGAGCGTAAGAGCAACACACGCTTGTAATTTCTGAAATTCTTCACTGATTGTTTTTAAATTTTAACAAAACGTTCCATTCGAATATACGCATGTTTTTATATCTCTACTATATTTTTTTTTTTTTTTTTTTTTTTCAATGCACTCCCAAACGATGTAATGTTCCTATCAGAAAATTGGGAGCATCAATGATCTGATGTTTCCATCACTGAAATATATGAAAAACGGTTAAAAAAGCAAAATGAACAAAATGAAAAAATTTAACAAATCAATTATACTCACGAAATGAACTAGTATGGTAAACAACACAGCTCAGTTCCAGTGCAATGTAAGCACAAAATAATGAAATCAAAATGAAAATAAATCGAAATCTATGAAAGTTCAATTTCTCAATGCAATCGGAAACATTGAAATGGAATTGTAACATATTTAGTATAGCGTGTGTTGCTATTACATGCAACAAAAAGCCCTGCTTTTCAAACAAGCATGTTTTACCTGTCACAGATGAGTCATCTATATATTTTAGATATGTACAAGAATGTAACAACTCTTGTATATATCTAATTAAAA